>QJOA01001093.1:0-12471 GCA_004155915.1 Monosporascus sp. CRB-9-2
CGAAATTTTTTAAAATTATAAAAATAACGTAATATTTTAATTTATTAATATTATAATTTAATTTAATGCTTTTTTAAATATTAATTTTAAAACGCGTAAAATATTTAATATTATTAATTATTTAATTAAAAATACCTTTAAAACCGTTTTTATTTTCGTAAATTTTTATAATAATTTTGTTGATAATAAAATTATGATCCAAAATAATTAAGGTCGAAATAATAATAATTCTTTTTTTATATTTTTTATAATATAATTTTAATTAAATTTTTAAATAAACGGTTATTTTTTCGGAATAAACGTATGAAAGGTTCGGTTTTAATAACGAAATATAAAATAAAAATCCGATAATAAATAACGATATTTAGAAAAGTTTTAATTTCCGAAACGTTTATATATAACAAAATTTCCAAAATCTTTTCCATTTTAATTATATCCGGTTGCCGTTTATTTATTCCGTAAAAAATACCGATTATAACGGTTATTTTTTAATATTATTAAAACTTTTTTATAATAATTAATATATTAATAAATTTATAATTAATAAAGGTTTTATTTATATTAACGATATGCTTATATATAAATTGCCGAATTCCGGGAAAAGTTTTTTCGTTATTATATTTTATTTTTAGGCCTTTAATACCGACGTCGTCGATAAATGGCCGGGTAATATCGGGCATCAAATCGTTAAAAATCCTTTTTATTACGCGGCAAAAATAAGTTATAAAATTAATCAATTTTATAAATATATTAATATATTTAAAAAATCTTAAAAATATTGCGAAAATGGTAAAATCTTTATTAATAAGAGTTAATATGACCTAATTATAATCAAAAAAAAGTTTACTAAAATAATTAATAAATATATAACAAAATCCGGAAAAAAATATATCGTAATTCTTTGGTATAAAGGTATTTCGTAAAGTAATAGCGTTTAATTTAATCGCAAAATTAATTAATTATAGGTTACCGTCTTTCTTTTCGACGAAAAATTAAGTATTTTTATACGTAGCATAGAATTATTTAAATATTCTTTATTAAATACGTATTCGTAATATTTTAATTAGTTTATATTTAAAGCTAATAGGTATTATTATATTTTTAATCTGCCAGATTTTATAAGAAACTATTCGAATTTTATAATTTAATATGATATTTGATTTAATTTTGCTATAATTTTGCTAATTTTAAATTAAAGCAGCCTTTTTATAAACAAATATCTTTTTAAATAAGGCCTTTTTAATACGGTTAGACTTATTACTAAGTTAATTAAAAATAACTTTAATTCTTTTTTTAATAAGTTGGGTATTTTATAATATAATAATAAACTTAAAAAATAAGGTAATTAATAATATATTAAATTTATTAAGTTTCTTTTTATTTTAATTAATAATCTTTTAAATTTTTTTAAGCTTTTTAACTTTTTAATCCGGATTTCCGGATAATATTGATCCGTTTAATGGCATATTATTAATTAAATTTTTTTTATTTCGGTTTATATATTGTATTAATTTATGTAGTTCGATTATTATTAATCTTTTGTTATATTTTGTTTTATAATATTCCATATAAAGCATATATAAACTTTTTATTAGTAAATTAATTTAAAATAATATTTTCGGGTTTTAATTTATTATTTATAACTTTTTAAATTATTTTAAAGTTTTAATTAGCATATATATTATTAATCGAAAAAATATAAAAGCTTATAACGTATTTGTCCTTATTTTCGTTTATAAGCCTGCTTTCGTTAATAAAACGGCTTATAATTTTACCGGTTGCTTTTTTTAAAGTTCCTTATTAATACGGATATTATACATAATTTTTCCAGCAGGAATTAAAAAAATAATAAGCTTTAATGGGCCAAATTTTAAAGTTTTTTTTATTACGTCCGGATCTATATTTAACGTTATTTTCGATTTGGTTATAAAGTTAAGTTTTAATATTAATAATTATATAACGTAATAATTATTAATAATTAATAAAAAAATAATAATTAAGCAGTTAATTAATTAAACTGATATTTTAATAATATTTTCGAACGGAAAATCTTTTTAAAAATTAAAATTTATAAATAATACGCGTATTTATTATATAATTAATTTATATCGTTTAACGTACGACGTAACGATAACGTTAAATTTACTTCCGATATTAAAAATTTTATTAATTAAATTTTTGCTGTTTGTATAATTTACTTTAATTATTAATTTAAATAACGGGGTAATATATTTAGTTAAGCTGTATTATTAAATCGATAAAGTTTTAAATTCTTTTTAAATTTTTGTTTTATAACCGATATCTAAAAAAAAAATTTTAAAAGGTTTTTTTATTTTTAAAGCTTTTAATTTTTGCATTTCAGCTTTAATTATTTTAATCATTTCCGTATTTTTGTAATTAAATATTTTTAAAATTTTAATAATTATAAAGTTTTTAAAGGTTTTTCCGAAATTTGGGCAAATTTCGATTAATTCGAATTAAGTAATTTTAAAATTTTTTTTTAAATTTTTTCGAATTATTTTTTAAAAAAATTTAATTCTATATTTATCGATTAAATTTTTATAAATAAATCTATTATCCGTTTAAGTAATATTATCTATTTAAAAGGTATTAATATTTATCCGAAAAGTATTATTTATTTAAACGTTAATTTTTATATTATAAAATATAAATCCTTTAAATATTAGGTTATTATCGTTGATTTTATATTTAATTTTATTCCTTTTTATGCTTTTAAAATTATTTTCTTTATTTTTGGATTATTTAACTATTATAACGTTAATAAGTAGCGTTAATTAATTAAAATTGTTAATCTTTAAAGTTTAAATTTTTTTTAAATAATAGATATTTTTGTTTTTAACGGAATTGCTTTATAATTATTCGCGTAAAGGTACCTTTTTATAAAACGGGGTTTTTTATAATTAACGAAATAAGTTATATTAATTTCGGTTATTTTAATTTAATTCATATCGAACTTTTATCGATTTAACTGTAAGATCGTAATATGCTTTTAAAGTTTAGCTGGATTAGTGGTATCCGGGTCGGGACTGGTTAATTAATTATTAACGCCCCGGAAAATGTCGTCTCGCCGATCAAAATACCGCATCTTCTTCTTAAATCGGGCAGGGAAGGCTGGTGAACCATAAATCCATTCTGAAATCTTTTTCCAAATTAGGATCTGCTGCTCGATCGCCTGACTCTTTAAAATTTGAGGGAACTGAATCATGCCTAAGGTAGCCCTATCCTCTGGGGTTTCAAGAAAAATGGTATAACCGTCGTTAGCAAATGAAACTAATTCTTGATCAGAGTTGCTAAGGCGTCCATCACGACCTTGGTAACCGCCTCGGTAACCTCCTCGACCTCGGTATCCACCTCGTTTACGGTAAGGACTTAGTCGACTAAACTTATCCGGCTGGAAACTAATTGCATTAATCGACGGGTCGGCACCATAATTATATATCCAAGGTACCTTCTGTCTTAACGGAACGTAATATTATAATATCCGGGTTACTTTTCGGTTTCGTATTTTATTTTTAAAAGCTTTAAAGTTTTAAATTTATCGGGTTTAATTAATCTTTAATTTTTATAATACGTTCGTAATTTCCGATACTTAATTAATCCGACCCGATAATAATTATCGTAAACGGAAGTTTTTTATCGTTATTATCTAAATTATTAAATCAAATAAAGTTAATCTTTATTTTTTTAATCGATATTAAAACGAACGTTTTTATATTATCGTTTATGTTCTTTATATTTAAAAAATGCAGCCTTATTTATAATTTAACCTTTAATTATTATAAAGGCCTTATCGTAAAATATTATATATAAATTTTTAAGTTATATGTTTAAATTATTAATAATTCTTTCGAAATAACCTGTTAATAACTTTTTTAATAAATTTTTAATATATTTATTTTTATTAATTAATTACTTTTTTTATTTAACTTTTTTTAATACGTTTTTTATTTTAATAACATATTTTAAGTAATAATTATAAACTTAATCAAAGTTATTTCGTTAAATTTACTTAATTAAAATCTTTAATCGATTTTTAATAATCCGAATTTATTTTAAATTTTATTATTTAAAATTTTTTAAAATAATTTTAATTATATTATCTTATTTAATTACTTTATTAATAGTTACTTTAATTTGGTTCTTTATGTTAATATTATCGGTCCAAAATAATAATTCGGTAAATATTTTAAATTCCGCAAATTTATATTTTTCATATAATTAAATAATTTTTTTAACTTAATTAATAATTTCGGTTTTTAAAAAGCGAAAATTTAAATAAGCTAATAAATTTAAAAAAATTCTAAAAAACAACAACTTATTTATAATAAATATAAGAAAATTATATTTAAGTTAATCAGTTTATTTAAAAAATATAACTTCTGGTATAAATATTATAAATTTTATAAATAACTTAAAAAATTCATATCTTTATAAAACCTTTCGTTTTTTTGGTATTTTAATAATAATTTTAAAAATTACTTATATATTTAAATCTTTAATAAACTTTAAAAAACCGATCGGATTTTATTACTTTAAAGCTTAATTTTATTAAATTTATTATCGTAAAATTTTTTTATTAATCGGTATTAAATAGTTATATTTAAAATAAAATTTTAATTTTTCGTAAAATTAAAAAATTTATATTAAAAATAATCCGTATTATAATTAAACTTAAGTAATAATTTTAAATAACTTTAATAAACTTTTAATAAACTTATTAAAATTTATTTTAAATTAATTAATATTATTAATTCTTAAATTATTTAAATTATAAAAAATTATTTTAACGGAAATATATTTAAGTATAAAATAAATAATTATCCGAAATAATTAATTTAAATATACTTTTTTTCCTTATTAAATTTAAAAAATAAAATTTTTTTTATTAATCGTTTAAATAACTTTATTTTAATTAATATTATATCGTTAATTATTTAACTATACTTTTTTTAATTTATTAATTAATATTTTTATTATTAACTTAAACGTTATAATATTTAAATTTAATAAAAAAAGTAAATTTTAAATAATACCGCTTAATAATAACTAAATAAAATGTTATTTAATTAAGGTTAAAAAAATCCAAAATATATTACATAACATTTTTTTTAATTTTTATATCGTATTAAAAAACGTTATTTTTTTCGGTACTTTCCTTTTTTATATAAAATAAATAACTTTATAACCCTAATTCTTTTATTTATATTTATTAATTTATTTATATCGTTAATTTTATCGTTATTATATTTATTTTAATTAATTTAAATCTTAATAATTACGTTATTAATAATATAATTTTGGCTTTTTTAACCTTTATTAATTAAATTTTATAATCTATTTTATTACGTAATTTTCTTATTAATACGTATAATATTTTAAATTGCATAATCGATTTAAAATTTAAGTAATCAAATCAGGTTCCGATACCGGTTATTATTTATATTTATGCTTCTTTACTATTTTCCGATTAAAGTTATGTTTTTAAATAAAGTATTATATTTAAATAATTTAACAACTTTTTATTAATCCGAAAAAAATTACGTTATTATCGTAATTATCGGTTGTTTATTACAAGTCGCTATTAGGTTTACATAATTATAATCGTAATTGTAATCGCGCTTTTAATCAGAATTTTATCCCTTCCGTTTCACAATCGGAGATCAAAAGTTGCCTCGGTAACTAACTAAAGCCAGTTTCCTTTCTTTGGCAGCCAGATAAAATAAGGACGGGGAAAATCGGTCCTGATTAATGCATAATCGAAAAGCGTATCACGAATAAACCCAGGGGTCAAGAAATAATAAAGACAACGCAGGTATATTCTGGTATTAAAACCAGTTTAAGAGCAAAACTATAAACGATAAGTGGTAATGTTCTCGGGGTTGCGGCCGCCGAAAAGAACCGCTAGAAATACATAGGGGATGCTGACTAATCGATCAGTCAGGCCATGTGTCTGACCCTGCACCCTGCTCCATTTCAATATATTAGCGATTGTTATTTGTATAAATGGGTTATCGAAAGCTAAATTCTTTTAGGCCTTTCGATATTTTTGTAAAAATAATTTGGTATGCTTTTTGGATAAGTAAGTATTAAAAAGTATAATAATTCTTTTTAATCGGATATATAATATATCAACTTAATAACTTTTTTTTTATTACCGATTAGTATTTTAAGCTGGGTAACGGATTAAATATATTTAGGATTATAGGTCCGGATCGTTTCCTTTATTTTATTAGAAATCGTAAGAGCTTAATTTTTGTTAATTACTTTTCCGGCTTTTGGAATAACGGCCATAATTCCGGGTACAGCATTTATAATAATTATTTAAATAATGGTAATAAAATGTTAAAATCTTACGTATTTCCTGTTTTGTATGATTATAAGGGTTTGTTATAATCCGGCCGATATTACGTTATTTTAAAGTTTATCGGATTATAAAAAAGGTAAAGTGGCCTTTTGTTATGGACGGTTATTACCTTTATTAAATAGGGTAATGGGAATAGATCGATTAAAGTGGAGGTTTAGGGGTAGTATTATAAGGAGATAGGAGTTGCGATTTTTATTATGTATTTTGCGTAATATACGGTTTATATTATCGATGTTATATATAGGTATATTGGTAAACTAATTAAGATTTTTAAAATATAATATGTTTAGCTTTTTGAATTTTTCGTTTTTATTTTGTATGGTACGTTTTTTGGACGATAATATGGTGATTGGTACTGGGTTAATTAGGATATATAGGTACGATTAAAATAATATATAATGATTAAGGGTAAGAATAATAATAAATAAAGGTAATGTATAGTATGTAGGTGTATATGGATATAAATATATTTGTGTTTAGATATAAATATGTAGGAATATAGGTAAGTTATAAATATCGAGTTATATATGTGCAGAAATTCGTTAGAAAATGATACCGAATTATATACGTAATTAATTAAGTATATATAAGACCAGTATACTAAATTCTGTTATAAAAAACGTATACGCCGAAAATCTTTTTGATAATTTTATCCGATATTGTATAAAAAGAGATATAATCATCGGTACGTTTCTTTAATTAATTATATAATTATTTTTATATTTATAATTTCTTTTGTAATTTTTTTTATAAATTATATTAACTTTTTTTTCCCGATTATATCCATTTTTAAGACTTAATATATACTTAAATATATATATAATTATCTCCGCTATTTTAAATAATATTATTATAAGTTCCTGTAAGTTATTAAATTTATATAATATTTAGGGTTTTCGTAAAAATATAGATTTAAATAAATTTGTTAACCTTATAAAAAGGTTGTTTATTAAAAAATAATCCGGTTTAAGTAATAAGTTATTAGATTTTAGTCATATTAAATGCGTTAATTTTAAGATTAAACAAAATATACGTAAATTTAAATATATTTTTATTTAACGTTACAAGGTTTGGGTTGTATTAAATATAATTAAATTTTTAAATTTGTAATTTGTTATACCGATAAAGTTTTAGGTATTAATCAAGGTATTAAGCTTTTATATAACCTTAATAATCTTCGTAAACCTTAAAATTTAATATATTACCGGGTATTTATTTATAAATTAATTTCTTTTTTTAATATAAATTCCGTAATATAATATTTAATTAGGATGCTTTATTATTTAAGATATTAATTATGGATAATTTATAATTTTTTAAATTTTGGCCTTTTTAATATATATTACCGTTAATCGAAGTAATAAAAAGTTTAATACTTAAGTTAATTTTAGGTACAATTAAGCAAATAACCGGTGGCCGCCGATTAATATTAATTATATCTTTACTTTTTAAAATATTTAAACTTTATAATATTTTTCGGAATTTTTATTAACGGCTTTGATTATTTTAATAGGTTCGTATATTATTAATCGGCTTTTAGGGCCATTTTTTAGTATTAAAATATTACGCCTTTTTAATTTTTAAATCGGACGTTAACGGAAGTTAGCTTAATTCTGGAATAACTAAAATATTATGTATTATATAACGTTTAAGTATATTAAGGTAAATATTTTTTATCTTTTATAATATTTTTAACGAATTTTTATTAATTAATATAAAATGTTTGGGATTATATTTATAAACTTAATTAACGGTTTAATTACCGGTTAATATATACGATAACGAATTAGGGGCGAAAACCTTTAGGTAATTATAAATACTTAATTTAATATAATCGCTATACTTTAAAATAAAGGTAAAAAGTTACCGTTTTATTTTATATTTATCAAAATATTTCGGGTTAAATTTATAAGTTTTTTTATATTATTATTTACCAAAAATTTTAATATGTTATTAATTTATTTATTTAAGTTTTTAAAATATTTATTATTATTCCGTATAAATTATATAAACGATAATATAAAATATTAAAGTAACTTAATTAATATGGTATATATTTATTTCTTAAGTATTAATTAATTCCGGAATTTTATAGAAAGCTTTAGGGTAATTATATCGGGTTTATTAAACATTATAATTATATTTTACGGGATAAGCGGTTCGAAGATTTTAAAGCAAGTTATAAGCGGTTATTATAAATTAAAAAGGATATTTGTAACGATATTTAGCCGATTATAAGAATATTTGATAGAAATTAGTTTTGGAACAAAGTTAAAAAGTATTTTTTTAATTTTTAATACCGGGCAAGTATAATTAAATATATTAATTATAAGTAAGGTATAGTAAGTATTATATAAAATAATAATAAGCAAAGTAATAATAAAACGTAATAAGGTTTTTATATTTTAATTTTTTATAATTAATTACGTTAATTTTTTCCGCTTTTTTAATCCGTTCGTTTCCGCTATATTATTATCGTCCATAATTACGTAATCTTTAAGTCGACCATTAAATATTTATATTTTAATATTTATTTTTATAAATTTTAAAACTTTAAGCTGCTAACTTTTTAGTAATTTAATATTAATAGTATTAAAAATGTCCGATATTTTATCGTCGGGTTAATCGGTAAGCTGTTTCGTTTAATTGTTTTTTTATAAATTAATCGGTTTTTAATATTTTTTTTGGTTTTTTTATAAATTGTTTTAATTTATTAATAAGGAAAATGTTTTATAACTTTTTTTATTAATTTCTTTAAATAATAAATACTTAAATTAATAATATTATTAATTAAATAAGGGCTAATTTACGACATTTAAGTTTTATATCTTTAAATATATTTATATATCGAAACGTATTATATAATAATATTAAAGTATTTACTTTTAAAGGTTTATCCTTTATTTTATTTTTATTTTTATTTTTTTAATTTACAAGTTTAATAATTTTACGACGTTAATTAATAATAATCTTGATAACTTTAGTAACATCTTTAGCTTTCCTTTTTAAAAGCCGAATCTTTTAGGTAATTAAATTTTCTCTCGGAATATTAAAATCTTATATTATAATTTTCCATATCGGCAGAATTATCTCGATCGATAAAAAAGTTTTTTATTTATATAACAGTTTATACGGGCTTAAGTCGTAACTTTTTATAATGGTATTATCGGCGAAACCCATCTCAAGCAAAAATTTAACTTATTTTTTACCGGTATTATTTATCGTTTTTATTAAACCTTTAACGATCGGAACGTATTTTTTTTAACCAGGCCCTATTACTAGGTAACATACGTAATTTCAACTTTCTGTTAAATCCCGAATATATTATAGGTTTTAATTATTTCGCCTTTATTTTTAAAGTTTTTATTTATTTTGATCTTAATTAGAATATCGTATTAGTAAAAAATATACTTATTTAAAAACTTTTTAATTATTATTAACGTAATAAAACGTAGGATTTTAACTTTTAAATAATCGGATAATTTGCATTTTGCTTTAACCGTAACTTTATAACCGTTATCGTTAAGTACAAATTAAATATCGATTACTTAAATAATAAGTATATTAATAAATTCCGAAAAACCGTAGCTTTTTTCAAACTATTAATTAGTTACCTTTTAATATTTTATATACGCCCGTATTACTTTCCAAATATAACTAAACAATCTTTATTAATAATAAAAAGCTGCTATATAACGATAAATTAAATTTTATTCTTTGTAGCTATGATTTTTATAACATTATTTAATTACCACAAATTAGTTTCGTTTAATATCGATAACTTTATAATTACCGTATTGCTTATTTATTTTAGGTTATAAAATATTATTTTAAACAAAATAATTTAACGTTTCGTCTTTAAAAACGGCTTTTTTTTATTAAAGTTTTACGTAACCGATTAAAATGGTTTAGCGTTATAAAAAATTTAACGTATTTTTATAACTTTTTACATTAATTTTTAATAAAAGATCCTTATTTATCCGTTCCAATAAAAGTTAAAATTATATTAATTAAAATAAAATTAAACCAAATAACGTTTAATTAAATATTAATAAAATTATTAATTTTTTTTTCTTATTAATCGTTTAATACGTTAAAGGTTTTAAGCAGCTTCTGGGATAAACTATCGGCAGTTAAATTCTTTTTATTAAAAATATATTTAATTTCGAAATTAAATATTTTTATTTAAATAACTTAACGGATAAATATAACTTTAAATAAAAAGCTTAAAAAATTATTAATTTAAATTATTAATATTTTAACGACTGTTTTTAATATAAATCGGATTTTATAAAGATGATTTCGGAATCTTTTTAAAATTTTGGAAATAATTTAATATTTTAGCTTGCTAATATCGTAATTTTGCTTAACGTTTTTTTAAATATTATTTTTAAAACGTATAGGATAATTAATATTATTAATTATTTAATTAAAAATACCTTTAAAATCGTTTTTATTTACGTTTATTTTTATAATAATTTTGCTTATAATAAAATTATAATTTAAAGTAATTAAAATCGGGGCAATAATAATTGCTTTTTTTATATCCTTTTATGGTACGGTTTTAATGAAATTTTTAGATAAAAGGTTAATTTTTCAGGAATAAATATATAAAAGGTTCGGTTTTAATAATAAAGTATATAATAAAAATCCGGTAATAAATAACGATATACAGAAAAGTTTTAACCTTCGAAACGTTTTTGTATAACGAAATTTCCAGGATTCTTTTTATTTTAGTTATATTCGGTTGCCGTTTATTTGTTTTATAAAAAAATCCTATTATAACGGTTATTTTCTGGTATTATTAAGACTTTTTTATACTGATTAATATATTAATAAGCTTGCAGTAAAGAAGGGTTTTATTTATGTTGACGATATGCTTATATACAAATCGCCGAATCCCGGAAAAAATCTTTTTATTATTATATCTTATTTTTGGGCCCTTAATATTAACGTCGTCCACAAATGGCTGGATAATATCGGGTATCAAATCGTTAAAAGTTTTCCTTATTATGCAGTAAAAATAAGTTATAAACTTAATAAATTTTATAAATATATTGGTATATTTAAAAGGTTTTAAAAATGTTACGAAAATAGTAAAAGTTTTGCTGGCAGGGGTTAATATAACCTAATCGTAACCGGAAAAAAAGTCCAACAAAATAATTAGTAAACATATAATAAAATTCGTAAAAAGTTCATCGCAATTTTTTGGTATAAAGGCATCTTACAAAATAATAATGTTTAGTTTGATAACAGAATTAATTAATTACAAATTATTATCCTTCTTTTCGACAAAAAACCAGGTATTTTTATACGCGGCGTAAAATTATTTGAATATTTTTCGCTAAATACGTACTTATAATATATCGATTAATTTATTTTTAAAGCTAACAGGTATTATTATACCTTTAATTTGCCATACTTTATAAAGAATTATTCGAATTCTATAATCTAATATTATATTCGATTTAATTTTATTACAATTTTATTAATCTTAAATTAAAACAATTCTTTTATAAAAAAGTATTTCTTTAAACAAGGCCTTTTTAATACGGTTAAATTTATTACTAAATTAAATAAAAATAACCTTAACCCTTTCCTTAATAAATCGAATACCTTATAATATAGTAGTAAACCTAGAAAATAAGGCAGCTAATAATATACCAGGTTTATCAAGTTTTTTTTCGTTTTAATCAATAATTTCTTAAACCTTTTTAAATTTTTTAACTTTCTAATTTAAGTTTCTGGATAATATTAATTACGTAAAACGAATTACGTTGTACATAAACGTCAGAAAACCAAAAATAAACGTTTTCAAAAAAAAAGGAATATTTATTATATATAAAAAACAGGTTTTTTTCACCGAAAAAAAAAGGTAATAAAAGAATATAACTAATAACGGCTGGAAATAAGTATCGCAAAAACTTTAAAACTAAAGAACGGAAGTATAACGTTTGCGGTAAGCCCGGAAACAATATACCAATTTTGTGACGGCTATGGGCTTAACCAACTATTAAACCTAGTCGTACGGTTTATGTTGGCAGTGGTATCGTGGGAATCTGAGCAATAAAAGGATAGTCACGTCT
>QJOA01001094.1:0-12461 GCA_004155915.1 Monosporascus sp. CRB-9-2
GGGGGGGGCAGGGGTTATTTGAAGACACGCCAAGGGGCTTGAAGACGCGATATATCGCTTCGTATGGCATGTCGTTAATTGACGTCGTAGCTGCAATTCAAATCCAACGCAAATCGATATTTGCACCTATGTTTGACCGCTGTATGACTTAAGGGACGCTACTCATCAACGAAAATGTGAATGCCAAGTCTTTTAAATGTGCCCCGTCTTGACCGTCAATTATTTTCATTCTAGCGGGCTAAGCTGTCAAGGACAGAAAGCCGAATAAAAGGCATAAGTAATCAACAGATTGATATAAATTCGCCACCTTAAACACCGTGGCGCCGAACCATGCACTGTACAACCGAGCCCGCAAATGGCCTATACCCACTAACGGCTCTTCTTAGGCTTCTTGGACTTCTTATGGGATTTCTCCCCGAAAGCTTCCTCGTACACCTCAGCCGCTGTTGCGCCAGCTTTCCTCTTAGCCTTGCTCGACTTGACGCTCACGACAGTGGTAGACTTCCCCTGTTTGGTGGCGCTTAGCACTACCTTCTCGGCTTCTTCCCAAGCCGGTGCGTCGTTCTCAATCTCGTACCTAAGAGTCAACAGTCAGTATCGCTAGTGCAGTCATATAAAATATTGGAGTATTGCAGCTTACTGGTCAAGGGGCAGAGAGTCAATCAGTTCTCTCTGTTTCTGGCGACGTTCGAGATCCTGCAGAGCTTCCTCGCCACCTTGCTCTAGTTCGGCCTCTAGAGAGGTTTCGAGAGGGGCAAACCGCGTATCCACCTTCTCATCATCGTGGACTCCGCTGGCGTTTTCGACGCTTACTCCAATAGCATCGGCTTCAGGCATTTCAGCCTCGATAGCACCAGAGATGAGAGAACCGAAGTGCGATGCTACCTTCTTCATAATCTTGATGAACATTGCGAGGAGCTGCGACGTAGGCAAGGACAACTCTTCTGCTATGGCATCGATGTCCTTACGTTGTAAGCCTAGCGCTAGGAGGATAGCTTTTTGGACGCCGGTCAATTTGATATCCCTCTCAAGACGCCCACTGAAGTACAGGGTGGCCAGAGTTGGAACGAGATCGAGAATGACGTGGAAGTCCAAGACGTTGTTTGAATAGCTTTCTAGCCGCTTCAAGTCGAAAGGTGTGAAGAGTGAATCCAGATCTGTCTTTGATAGAGGCACCGGAGTAGTCGATGACGAAAGCTGAGAGCCAGCAGTTGCGGACTCGTCAATACTTAACGCCATAACCGAAGGGAAGGCTCGGAATTGGTAGGACAGAAGAGAAAGGAACCGACGATGAAAATCATTCGAGAATTCTCCGAGCCAGCTTTTATCGTCAGTCAACGGTCGTAACATGACACAGGTATGTTCACCGGTCAAATCATTCGCAGTGAGGCGCAGGTAGACGGGGGCGAATGCGGCTCTCTTCCAGAACTTATGGAGGGGCTGCGTCAAACCATACGAGACTCCGACATAGTCCAACGCTGCTGGTCGTCGTTCCTCGAGCTTTGCGAATAGAGGAGGCATCTTGCTGATATCACGGACCTTGATATCCTCCTCCAGCAAATTAGCGTTTGCAAGCTCGGCATCTGTGACGCGGACCATGGCCTCCTCCATTGGGACGTCGACATCCTCTGAGAGGTTGGTGAATTTTCCCTCGTAGTAATCGACCAGAAGCTCAATAGCCTTAGCCCCGTATCCCATTCGTATAAAATCAGGATGCGTGGCGATGCGCACTATTCGAGCCCCGGAGAGGGTAGCAAATTCATCATCTTGGAACTGCTGGCTGACCAGCCAGGGAATCAGATCACCTGCCGGACGTGAACCTCTATTAAGACTGTTGAGTACGCTTTGTCGGCTGATACGTCCCTCCAGGGCGACCTGTATCACGCATAGCGGCTCTGGCAGCCTGTTGCCCTCTGTGACGGGGGGGGTAAGAACGAATAATTCGTGGGCCGGTGCATCACTCATGAGTTGTAAGTCGTCTGGCGAGTTCTTGTAATGGCTCGCCACATAAAGCGCGACCATCTGCTGTAGAAACTTCTCGGAAACTGGATGGAAGGAGAACAAGGTGTCCCGGTTGACGTTAAACAGCTGGCACTGCGAAGGGTCTGGGCAGCCCTGGGTGCTGAGTTTTGAACGGGGAAGAGTAGCGTCAAGACACAAGAGGGCATTAAGCCATTTCTCGACAGGGTCCCCTTGAGCGTAACGGATAGGTTCTTGGAGGGTAATCTCCCTCAAGGAGCGGCCCCCTATATGGGCTTCCTCCTGAACGCGCGACGCCTTCCCGTTGGAACGATCTACTACCTCAGTCCCGTCGGTAACGGCGCCAGCTCTCGACTGGTCACGTAGCTGCTTGATGAGCTTCAGTGACAAGGAACGGCCAGTACCCTCGTAACCATGGATGGTCGAGGCCATAAAGACAAGGTAAGGGCCCATGAGCTTCCGCACAACGGGCAAGGGGATAGCAGCAGCCTCGTCTATGACGAGGAGCTCGGCTTGGCCAAGAACATGGGCATCCTGAGGCCTAATGTACTGGATCGTTTGCCGATGAGCGCGGTGGATGTTGACTCTTACTATTGCCTTGTTAAAGTCCGGATTAACGGACTGGATGATGGAGTAATCCGCATGCTCGTTATATGAAAGGGCATCAAACCCCTTGAATATGAACTCGAAAAGTGTTTTAAGATTTTCGGGGGACGGGGAGGTTATGAATATGTTGGAATAACCATGGGCCACTGCGGCCGCAACGGCAACTCCCAAAGCGGCGGATTTACCTCTTCCGCGGGCGGCGGTGAGTGTCACGGTATTGCGCAGGGTCTTTTCGGCGATGGCATCAACAAAAGTCAAAACGGCCTTGGCCTGGTCGACAGTGCGAGCCAGGGTAACGAGGGATCCAACAGGTTGGGTGTCCTGGAGGGATTCTTTGATGCTTTCCAATTCCTTTTGCGACTCGGACTTGGGCTTATCCAGGTCGGGCGGAGGCAAGGCCGTCACACCTTTGCCACCAGATATGGGTAGAACGTTGAGTTCGTCGTCGACGACGAGACACGAGCTACAGCTCCCTAAGGAAAGAAGAAAGCGCTCGTTGAAACGTGCGACAACATCGTCGTGAGCCTCGGTTCGATATCTCGAGTGGACATCCATGGATAAGGTGTACAACTGCTTCAGACTGCTCATTCCGCTCAGCAAGAGGATAACGAGTCCCCCACCCTCAACGGTCTCTATCGTCCGGGCTAGGATACTGGGGGTTATAGCTTGGAAGTCCTGCAATATAGCCATGCCATACGTGTTGCCCAGAATCTTCTCGGTTTCTTTGTAGTAGACGTAGCGGATGTTGTTGAGGGAGACGAATAGCTCGAAGGGGTCTTCGGTGTTGGGATCCCTCTGGCCTCGCTTGATCTCCTTCTTGATCTTGTTCTCACGCTTCTTCCTATGACTTGTAAAGCCCAGGAGCTTCTTCTTATACGCCCACAGAACCGACTTGTTCATTTTGAGGTCCATGCTGGACATGATGGTGTAGAGGTTAACGATCGTATCTTTAGCATGGTCGCCGACGACGACGAAGAAGGACCGTTTCTTTTCCTGGAGTCCATTGCGCATCAGGATCTGGATCCGGGGGTCACTACATTTCGAAGGCGCATTCTGTCAGTATAAGGCAAGCATTCTTTCTTTCTTTTTTTTTTCTCCCCTTTCCCCTCAAAAGTTACACATGACAAAAGAACGGTGCGTCACCTACAGGGCCTTGCGCTGCATCTTGGATGAGTTTCTTTTAAGGTGCGCGCAATGGCACACGGATACCAACGCTATTCAGATGGTGATGAGAATACGATACGATGTGGGACATGCTTCTTCCAGGCGCAGCTTCTCTCGATCGCATTCAAAATTTAGTGGGTCCCAGCTTTTCTGCCGGGCGGTGAGGCTCGATCTGATGTGGTTGAAGGTTTATGTATGTACGTGCCCCACCACCACCAGCATGCAGTAAGTATCACCTGTACCTCACGATGTACCATGCGGCATGCGGGATGGTGGGGCACTGGGATAGGTACTTGCTCCGCTGTGTCCCGCAGCGTTAAGCTGCCTTGGGGAGATAATATCAGACCCCCCCGATTTCTGCGATTTATGCTATTATGAGCATATCGTCCACATCCAACCCCATCTTCACTCAATCTCGTGCAAAAAGCCGCCTTGAGTGTTGCTAGGCCACCATAGGCAGTCCGCTATCCTACGTTTAAGAAAAATGCTATTTGGCCAAGTATATATGTCTGCTAATTTTAGAGTACCTTTCCTGAATTCCACGAGTATATGAACATAATTGGTTATAGTTTTTATAGAAAACGTAATACTCCGACAGTACATTCTTCCAGTTAGGAGCGTCTGCCAACTGTTGAAGCTGATTATTATCATGTCAACACAGCCTCGAGAGCTAGACCGAGAAACAACCAACGCACAGCCATACCAACGTCACTTTTCCAGATCCGCCACTATCTACTTCATGAAGAGAGTCATGTCGAAGAATGACTTAAACTGGTGATGGTTGTCAGTGTATCAGGGGAGTTCATCACCTACACGTAAGAGATGTCGGGTTTGATGCTCTTGAATCGCGGCCCCGCAAACTCATATCTCTCTAGTGCGCTTTTCTCAGGCCGTAACGAACCAATGCTAGATTTATGTGCATAGTCGAGTCCTCACACTTCCTACCCTTGTTTATATTGTAACTTAATGAGCCCCTTGACGAGTGTACAACTACGTCTAGTCAACCGAATGGCAAAGCCTATTCTTAAGGGACTCGAGTCGGTAGAGCGATGATATAACTGTCCCGACCCCCGCAGCCTAAAATACTACGACGACATGGCCATACGTAGAAGGAAGATTGCGTGGCGTTTTGTTGTCTGCTGCCTAGAGAGTTACGTGTCGTAACCTCCGAAGACATTCGGAGCTTCCACGCCAAGAGCGCACGGTTCCGGCCCTTATGTTCCCCACAACGGCTCCGGTCTCAGACTACTTAAACCCGGGTGCCGCGCCAGTGTCGTTGACTCGAACAAAGCATATGACCCATTTATTTATTGTTGTATTCTTATTGCGAATCTCAAATCTGCTAGCCATGATGGATCTGTTACAATACCTGCCTCCTCTGGCGAGCCTTCTCGGTCCCCTTCACCTCATCACCTACTCTACGCTTCTGGGCACTGAGCTCTACCAGACATTTGTGAATACGAAGGTCTGCTACAAAGCTCTGCCCAGGACTGCCTTCACGACTCTGCAGAAGCGCGTCTTTCCCGTCTATTTCCGGGGCCAGATACTGCTGCTCCTGTTGACGGCGGTGACTGTTCCGGCCAGCGGGCCGTTCTCCTTGGTCGCGAATGAAGCGAACTGGATTCCATTCGCCGTCGCAGGAACTACGGCGCTGTTGAACCTCATAGTTTACGGACCGCGGACGCAGCGGATTATGGTTGAGCGGATCCATCAAGGTAAAGCGAGAAGGGATAACAGTGGGAAGAAGGGGTTTTGTGTTAATACGACGACAGAAACAAGAGACAAGAGGATATTCAACGACATCACAACTCCTAGCGCGGAGATGCGGAAACTTAACAAATTATTCTCACGGAATCATGCGATGAGCGTAAGTGGTCCCTCGGGTCTCAAGTTCTTCGCATCGTTCCTCCGGCCGGTTGCCGACTCTCACCCCCGCCATTGCTCAGTTTCCCTACCTTGAGGCATGGCTTCTAAGTCGTCTTTTAAGCGATATGGAAACACTGACAGTAGATACCGTAGATCCATCTAAACCTAATTTCCATCGGAGCAATGATCTATTGGGGGTGGAAGTTAGGCGGTCGCCTGGATATAGGATCCTTCTGAGGCTCGATGGTTACAATGCATTGCCCTGATCTCAACATTCTCCTTACAGCGCTAACAAATCCAACTCCCCTCACACAGAAGGTGCCCCTAGCTATCATCGCCTTCTTCTCCTTCTGCTTCTCCTCCCTCCTCTTCCTTCTCTCCTGTTAGGTCTCTGGTTTAGCGCCTGAGCGATACAAGCGTATACGATGGCCACGAGAATTAGCGATCCCGCACTAAGGCCAATCACCAACCCTAGGGTTTCGCCCTCCATCTGGCGGTCTGCATATGTCTCGCGGAGTCAATGGATGGTCAATCTACGGCGTTAGTTGGTAGGGACTCTTCGGCGTCAAATTAGGCGTTCGATGTACTTTGCAGTTTCTGTACAATTAAGGCGGGCTGGGGGTAACTAGAGAGAATCTCTACGGAAGCGCTGCGGGCACTTAAATAAAATCAGCGACGGCTTTTCTATGACTATAATGGGTCACTAATTAGGCTTAAGTATGTGAGTAAGCTGCCGAACCCAGCAAACAGGAAGAAATCCTTTGGTAGAGCAGTTATAGAGTCATGAAACTCCGTTTTTCGGAACAAAAATTGACAAAATAAATACTAATAACGTCAAGCTCATATTTCTCGCTTGTGCACAGAAATATCAGATATCTTATTAAACCCGGCATCCACTGATAACGATATATACACGCCAGCGTATGGCAAGCAAAGAGGGACGCAAGTCCGGCTCAACTTAGATGCCCCAGACAATTTCAAAAAGACGCTTCTATCCGAATATCATCAAAAACGGCTAACTCGTCCGCCTCTACCGGTCGCGTCTACTCGACGCCCTCCGTGTCGGCAATCCTGAAGACGAACTTGACGGCGTTGGCCTTGCCCGCTTTCAGATCCTCAAGCGCCTTCTGGATACCGCCCAGTCCGCCGGGAACAACGACCTGGGGCTGGGGCTTAAACCATCCCTCCTGCAAGCCCCTGGCGAGATAGCGGAAGTACACGAAGCCGAAGTCCTTCGCCTCATCGTGCACCGTCCCGACGAGCGTCATGGACTTCTCCACGTGCGCGGGGAAGTCCTCATTGGCGGGTAGGACGAGCGTCATCTTCGAGCCCTCCGACAGCGCTTTGCCGAGGTTAACGTAGCTACCATGCTCGGATATCGCGTCGAATGCGTAGAGCAGCTTGGCGCCGCCCGCGGCCTTCTTCAGGCCCTCCACAATGGCCGTGTCGCCGTCACGGTAGTCGATGACGGTGTCACCCTTGCTGCGGTCGATCAGCGTCTCGACATAGGACCCCGACTTGCCCGCGACGCAGATCAGCGGGTGGATGTTGCTGCGTTTGGCGAGCTGGACTGTATACGCGCCCACGGCGGATGCTGCCCCGTATATGACAAGAGGGATTGGCTCGGTGGCCGGCCTCCAAGGTTCCGGCAGGCCGAGGCGGAGGTAGAGTCCAACCGCTGCCGTCATGGCAGCCAACGGAATTGCGGCAGCCTCTGTGTGGTCGTCAACATTGCGGTTCAGCATGATGAAAAGGGGAACACGGAGGCGCTGAAGTATTTAGGTCCTTCGATCCCTCCTTACCTTCAAAACTGGTCTTCGCTGGGATATGGAACGTTGTATGCTGCCATGCAATGGCGTACTCAGCATAAGATCCATGGGGTGTCCTCATCTCGTGGAAAGCGGCGACTCGGTCCCCAGGCTTGAACTCGGTCACGTTGCTGCCGACTTCGTGGACTATGCCGGCTATATCGTCGCCTTGATGAGCATCATCGTTCATCCATACAGGCACCTTCATCTGGAGTTAGTCCAGCAATAACTGGGTAGAAATAATGCTGCGTTTGACTTACCTTCCAGTCCTTGGGGTTGGAACCGCTAACGACAACTTTTATGAGGACCTGATCGGCGTTGGGCTTCGGAACCGGCGAATCCACGATTCGCACCCTGGGTCCTGAGAATGAGGTTAATTTCACAGCTCCTCTGGGATCCCATATGGGTGTACCCGCATACCCACTGCGACTAGAGCTTCCTTCATGATGTATGAGTTTACGGGACGACTCTCCAGAACAGTCGACGGGCCGGGTTTTCAGTGTAGAATGTTATGCAGAACTGTATATATTACAGGCGAAGTAGTTATGATACCGCCACTTGTAAGCTCGATGGTAACTTATATACCGAGAAGCCGCGGTGGGTATTAATGAACATCTCGGCATATCGAGAGGTGAAGTCCGCTCATTATTCAGCAAGCCCATATCGATGTCGGGTTCATGCCACTAAACCTGCAATTATTAATGAACTCGCTGGTGGGGATGATATCAGTGTGGGGTTTATTTGCGACAACCCCCCCCTGCTTATCTCTCTATATTAGGTGCTTATAGATCGGCTGTAGAACCTTCTTCCTTTTGAAACGCTGATTATTCAGCATGTTACGAGGCTCATCGGACATAATGACGACGACAACTTGAGGTTGAGCGGCTCTTATGCGCCGCAGTGATCATGACCAAGATTGATTACAAACCCACCAAAAACGATGCAGGAGATAATCGAACTTGGCAACACCCCCGCATTCATTCGATAGGCATTACGAAAAGCGAAGTCCATAGGTACCAATAGACTTTGGTCCCCGACGCCGTAGTGTCTCTCCTCTTCTCCCGTTCAACCGGCTTTATTCCCCTTGCTGCATATGGCATAGTTACATGCCAGGGATGTATGATATACCCCCTTTCTTCGCAGTCCAATTTTCGTCTCCAAGATCTTCAGCCCGAAAATCCGATCAAGATCGCCCTCACGCCAGGGGCAACCGAATGATGTACATGTAGCTAGTTGTGCCCATTGTGAAACCGTACTGCCAAGGAAAGGGGGCATTGGCTCGAGTGAAAGCAAGCAAGCGCTAGGTCATTCATACTTTGTACCTGTTCGCAGGACATCGATCCCACTATATTCAAGTAATGTACAACGAATCTAACAACCTGGCTCTCCGTGAATGTCTGTCCTTGAAGGCCTCGACCGTACGGCCCGTCGTAAAGCTGGGAGCAGAACCTCCGACGTGGCCTCCTATTAACTAACTATATGTGGCTCCTCTAGCAAGCTACAAAGGACTGGCCGCCTTCGCTACGGGATGCAGAAGTCGATCCAGCTTCCTAGATAGTCGAGGCGGTTGCGACTGCTGTCCTGAAATTCATGTTCCCGATAAATAGCCCTAAACTCTTCGTAGCTGAGTCTACCCCAGCCACCTCGTTCCCGTGCCTCCTGTTCGGCGAGATCAAGCCGTTTCCACGTCACTAAAGTGGAGTGAGGGATATGATCCGATGAGTCGGGCTCGACAAGTTTGGAGTTTCGGGCCTCCGCGTGGGCCGCAGGAGGCGCCGCCTGCTCCCTACTTCTCCCTAAGTTAGTGTTAAGTCGGAATTGCGGCATCGTTGGGTCATGTTGTTCAGAATCCTGCCGCGTCGTGGCGTCCCCTCCTGAAGCAGTTCCTCTGCTCGGTGTTCCCATGCCGGCCGTCGCTCTCTGGCTAACGGGCTCCTCGGCCGACTGTTCTGCTTCGAGAAGGTTCTGCTCTTCCTCAGGCGGGTCAACCGTGTAGCCGCTGGAAGATAGCAATTCGTGTACACTTTGTTCCGCTACGGGACGGGCGAGGCGCGATTCCGGCGAGGGAGAGGGTGATGGCTTAGGTGATCCCGCGGCAGATCTATCCTCCTCATCTTCTAGGTTGATGTTCTCTAGGAGATGTCGGTACTTGAGACGATCCTCTTTTGTTTCGGCAGCACGCACGGCTAGATCCTCCTTTTTCCTAAATAACTCATCTAGCAGCTCATTAAAGGCCTGCTGGGTAACCTGATACAGGATCTCCTTGCCGGCGTCACGCTCAGCATCTGGGATCTCCATGCCGCCCCACCTCTCCGGAACGCTTCTTGACGAAGTGGACGGGTTGGATCTAATATCGAAATCGTCTGTATCTTCAGCAAAGCGGACCTTGGATGATGACCGAGACCGGGGAGAAAGCACTGGTTGCGCTGACTTGGACGACTCTGCCGCGTCATCGAGATTCGCAAGCACATCCTCGTTATCCTGCCAGCCCTGAGGGGGCGTTGCACCTTCCTCCTCGTCCAGATAAAACTGACGTCTCTTCCATCTCTCATGGAGCTGTCTTCTAGCATGGACCCTCTTGCGCTTCTCCATGCCGGAGCGAGGGATATCTGTAGCCATAGCCCGATGTTGGGCTCGTAGTCTGCTCTCGGTAAGGGCGAATCTAACAGCATCGGGGATAGGCTGAGACGCCGCAGGGGGGTTTGGACCAGCAGATTCCTCGTTTCCACCACCACCCAAGATCTCTTCATCCAGCGGCGATTGCCCGTTTTCTTCCTCCTCTTCGGACGATTCGCTCTCGCCTTCGTCCGCAGCGGTGTATGGCTCTTGCATGCGGATGGAATCCAGGATATCCTCAATTTGGGTGTAGTCGCCCGAGAGCAGTGAAGACAAGTCAACCATGTTCTGGGGAGGGTTGATGATGCCACTCCAGTATCGCGTATCTCCGTTTGGGGAACGGGCCGTCCTGGAAGAAGAGGGACCAAATGATTCCGTAAAAAAGCTTTGACTTGTGTTCCGAGTAAACAGCCCAGTCAGGATCTCTTCCCTGTTTGCGGTATCTTGCCTGTCCTCGCTGACAACTCCCTTGTCATCCGCCAAGCGGACCTCTCCGTCGGACTGGAAAACCTTGCCTTCCATCGGCCTATTGTGGTCGGCGGGGGGCACTCTACCCTCCCTCCCGAACAGGCTGCTCAGGGGCTGTCTGCTGTTGATGAGCTGCTGGGCTTCCGTGGTGGTCATCATGTGGTCGTCGAGTCCTTCGAGGATATCTCGGTGCATCTGCTTGTAGAGGACGTAGTAGGCACGGAACATGCGTAAAAAGTCACGCCTGTTTACGTAACCATCTCCATCTATATCGTAGCCATCAAAAGTCCTCTTAAGCTTGTCTTTCCTTTTCCTGTACGAGACACCGTGTAAGAACTCCTCGAATCCGATTAGGTCGTCGTGATTGGTATCGTAGAAGGCAAACATGCGGTCGTGGATTAGGTTGGGCGACGCGTGTCGGTAGCCACCGGAGGGGACGAGACAACGCTCGAAGGTCTTTCTGTCCATAGCCAAACCCAGGTTGTTGGGATCATCCCTCCACTCGGTGTTGGCCATAAACGTCCACTGTTCCCAGAAGGCATCAAGCTCGACTCGTTCGAAACCGGTCTCGTGAGTCCACTTGGTCAAGAGGCACCTGGGCAAGCTGCGGATGGCATTATCGGGATCGCCCGGGTACCAGGGGGGCTGTACCAACCGGGGACCGAAGGGGGGAGCCGGAACCCTGACCTTGTAGAAGATGTGCGTCTTGTTGTGCAATCCCTGAGCCTCGCACACTTCGCAGAGGTCGAAGTCGGCGCAGTTGGCGCAGCGATACCTGATACCTCGGATGGGCACCATGCCGCACCCATTACACTGACAACCACGATGTACATAGGCATTACGCCTGGCGTTATCTTCGGAGACCCTAAAGAGCAGGGTGACGATATTCTCGCCGGCGCGTTGTCTCGGCTCCTGGGCGGCATCGTTGTACCACTCGGCGTTGCTGTAATCATTGTTGGCTTGACTATCCGACGTCTCGATGGTCTCTCTCAGATTGGAAAAGGCGTTCTCGTCCCCATGGGATTCGGACTCCTCCGATTCTTCCCGATCAGAGCCTAGGCGGACACGACGGACGGCGTTGCGGCGACGGAGTCCAGGCCCAGGGGGTAGGGTCTCCGGGCGAGAAGGGCCGAAGCGGGTAGAGTAAAGATAATAACCGAGAGCGGCAGCGGTAGCCGCTGAAAACAAGGCGACGGCTATCCTTGGGCGTGCCAAATTAGACGCTGCTGCGGTGGCGCCAGATGAGAACGAAGACATGGCGGACAAGTGAAGCTCATTGCGGAAAAGAGATAGGGGAGAGCTCGATAGAAGGTGTATGGAAAAGAGAAAGAACCGGCGCTGCTAAGGCATCATTCCGCTTATCGCGAATGATATATGAGTAAGGCAAGATGGACGTCAGACACTGTCCATGTCTGGTCCGATGCGATTGGGAATTCTTGGTAGAAGAAAAACCGAAGTGTCAGTCGGTTGCGGGTACAAGAAGCATCGGGATATAATGGTGCGTATGTAGCATGTAGTCTACATAAGATAAGCTGTCACAGCTGCGGTAGTAAAATCTGACCTGATGAACGCTAACGACAGAGAAGTTGAGGCGTTCTGTTATACTACTAAGTACAGTACCTACCACGTAGCAGTAAATAAGTAGGTAAGCTTAGTGGAGTTGGCCCCTCCAGCTCTATGTACATGTGTGTACATACAGCAGCTTCTGATAGCTCGTTCCAGTGCTCTGGGCTTATAACCTATGTGTCCTCGATCATCAGACCGGTAGGCCCAGTTCCACGCCGAGGGCTGTCTACCTCCTAGGTAAGTAATGATAAGCGTCGAATGCGAAGGTTGTATCCGCCACCGCAGGTATGTAGCAGGAAACTGACGAGCTTGAAGAAAGAGTGGCGCGTTGACGCATAAATCCTACGTCCAATTGCGCTCAAATCATCCTCTTTTGCCGGGGGGGCG
>QJOA01001095.1:0-12440 GCA_004155915.1 Monosporascus sp. CRB-9-2
AAGTTAACGGGGAAACGGTCGGCGTAGGTATAATTAAAGAAACCTTTAATTCGGAAAGAACGGTATTAAGATCGAATAAAATAAGCCCAGTTTTTGCAAATTTAGATTTGATATTATTGGACGTTATGGCAGCTTGGAACGCGTCGTAAAAGCCGGTAAGGAAATTTTTTTTGGTAATATAAATATAATAACGTCGTATTAAGTTTTTAATATACCGCAAATAAACGCGTTTTAAAATAAAAAAATAAAATATATTAAAAGATTAAAGCCGATATAAAGAATACGCGGGCATATAAAGCGTAATAATGTTATTATTAACGTAATATTTTTTAAATTTTATCGAATAATAACTTTCGTAATTATCGAAAATAAGGAAACGTTTTGAACCTTTTGTATGCGTCCGAATATGTTTATTAAAATGCTGGATTTATTCGAGACTTAATTTATTTATTATCCAGCCATTATTATTTAATATAATTTTTTAATCGGCTGCTAATAATAAGTTATTACGATATCAGGATCCAAAATAATTTTTTTCCGTTATAATAATAAATAACAATATAACCTAACTTTAGGAATTAATAGCTTAAATAATTATAACTTATTTTTTATTTGTTTTGTTACGTTTATTTAAGTTTTTTACGTTTTTCGATATTAATAATTATTATACCCGTTACTATAAAAAGCTTTATTAAAAATTTAGTTTCGTCGAAGTTATAAATATCCTTTTTTGTAATACCGTATTTTATAATTGTAATCCGAATAAATTCGAACTATTTACGAAACGTTTTTAGATTTTTGCATAAGATCCGTTAATAATTGATTTTTCGATTTAAATGCGTTTGGAACTTTTTTTGCCGTTTAATAAAGTTCGACGCCCAATTAATTTTAACGCGTTTTATAACGCGTTAGGTTAACAATATATTGGCTATATTTTTAACGTGCTAAAGTTAAATAGGAAACGTTTGCGTATTTAAGTTAAGAACCTTTTCGATAATAGATTTTTTTTTCGGTTAGCGTTAATTTTCGTAATTAAGAAATAATGTTGGTTCGGGCGTATTAACCGTAATATTGGGCTTTTAAAGTAGATTCGGGGATATTATATATAAAATGTAACTTTTTAAAGCTTAACTTTTGGTTTTATTTTTTAGCTTAGATAGCTAAATTTATCCTAGATTCTTTTATAAAACGCTTTATATTATTAATATTAAGAAATTAATAATTAAAATTGAGTAGTTAAGATATTGACAAAAACGGCTCGCAAACTTGTTTAGCTTGCGAGCTTATGTGGGACGTTAACGGTTTTTTGGCATATTTTTTCCGTCGACGACGACGTAATCCTAAATATTATTCGGAATAAAGAAAAGGTAAAAAAGTTTTAGGGTTTTATTTTAAAACGTTTTGTTCCGACGGTAATCGTAATAATTCCGAATATATTATCGGATATTTTGCTTAAGCCGGGGTTAGGTATATTTTTGTATTAATATTTTAATTATTTTGTTTTGGTTAAAATATGTAAATATTTTGAGTATATAAGTTTTGCGGATAAATACGGTACGGAAAAAGATACGGCCGTAAATTATTTTTTCGGGTATTATTAATTTATTATTCTTTTTGCTTAAATTCTGTACTTCGTTTTTGTAACGGATAAGGTTAATTAAGTTGGTACTTTGCGGGATATTTTCGATTCGTACCTTAATCGGTATTTCGTTAATAGTAGCAAAAAAGTTTAATCGTTTTAACGGAATTAAGGCTTAAAATTTTTTTTTCGGGTTTTAATTATAAGTAAATTTACCGTTTTTCGTAATAAGGAATTTACGGTAACATTTTTTTTATTAGGTTGGTATTAAAAGGTAATATCGAAATTAAAAAAAAAAAGCTAATTTATTAAATTTGGCGCGTAAAAAAAATGCGTTTATTTATAAAATATAATAAAGTTTAACAATCGGTAATAATAAAAAACTTTTGTTTTTAAAGTTTAAAGTAATAATATTTAAAGATTTGAATTATAATAAGTAGCTTTCGGTTTTAAATAAAATACGCCCTTTTTATTAAGGTTATAATTTTCGAAAAATATTTTATAGATTTTTATTCGTTATGTTTTTATCGTTATTAAATAATATTTTTAATTACGTTATAAGATACGTTTGTTTTTATTTTGGTCGGTCGGTTAAATCGAAAAAAAGTTAAAATTAGGATTTCGTAAATAAGTTATTTTATTTTTTCGAAAGCTTTTTTTTATTTAAGTTTTATTACGAAAAGGGTAATTTTTTTAATAAGCGGTTTAATAATTCGGTTATGCCGTTTTTATAATAGTAAAATATTTGTACGTAATTATAAAGTTTTATAAATAAACGGATTACGGTATAATTATTAAAATTTTCGAATTTTTATTTTTGGATTACTTTAATTTTGGTTAAGTTAATAAAAATATTTACGCTTATTTTTATAATAATATCGAAATAATCCATTTTTTTAACGTTAAACCGGATCTTTTTGATATTTTTTTAAAAGTTAACTTTATGTAACCGGTAAATAATTTTTTCGTAATATTTTTAATATTTTTTTAAGGCCGGAATAAATTAATACGTTATCGGCGTAAACGTTTACGTAATAATTAAGGAATTTATATAATTAGATATTAATAAACGATTATTATTAAATAAAACTTATTTTAAGTTTAAATAAAAATATTTTTTATTAAAACGTTTTTTAATAAATTTTAAACGTTATTAAATATTTCGATTTAATAACGATACGAAATTTATAAAACGTTTAAATAATATCGATTTTAATAAAACGTTTAATATTTCGGTAGTTAAATATAATACCGTTAAGTAAAGGGGTTAGGATAAGGTAATTTTTTAAATATTAATTTTTTTAACGGTAATTAATATAAAACCGGCGTTCCGACGAATAAGATTTTAAAACAAATAAAATTAAGGCAGCGTTTTTTTGTATATATAATTCGATAAAGTTTATTTTTAATAATTTGTTTATTATTTTTTTAATAAAAAATATTGGATTAACGTTTAATAAATGGGGGATTTAATGGTAGGTATCGGCCGGTCGAGTTCCAAAACCACGTTATGGTTAGGTCGGAAATCTAGGAAAATGTTAGCTTTTTTTTTTAAAAAAAATTTTTTCAGATAGGCGAAAGGTTTTAATAAAAACTTCCGGATTCGTTTTACGTATTCCGGATTTTTATCTTCGGAAAAAAGAATTTTTTAGCCGTTATATATTTTTTTATTTTTATAAAGCAATTAATATTATAATATTTAACTTTTTAAAATAACGGAAATTTGCTTTATCGTTTTATACGGAAGTCGGTTTCCAGTTTGTTCGTTAATAAGGTAATAACTATATTATTTTTAACGATTTTTATTACGAAAATGGTCGGTTTGGTATCGTATATAATTAGTTTAATATCGTATATATCCGGTATATCTTTTTTATTTAATATATTTGACGAAATGGTAGGTACGGGTATAGGTATTAACGTAAGGTTATTTTCGAGTTTTTTTTATAAACGTCAAAAAATTTGGTATTATTTATCGGCTTTCTTTATAATACGGTTATATCGGTTAACGTCTTTCTAAACTTTAAGGTTAACGTATCCGTTTAGCAAGTATCGGGCTGGAAGTTTAATTGCTAACGAGAATTTGGCCAAAGTTGGAAGGTTATCGGGCTAAATAATACTTTTATTTTTGCAATCCAGTAATAAATTATGTTTTTTTATTTAGTTAAAACCGATAAAAATATTATGTTTAATATTTATAATTTAGAAAACTTAATCGGGAAAACGTCGCCCGTTAATTTTAAATGTTATAATTATTTAGGTTTTTATTTGGCCGGCAAGTTATTTCCGGTAATCTTATAATTAAATTAATTTTTTTAGCCGGATAATATAAACTTATAATCGTTTTTTTGCTTACTTAACGAAAAAGGGGTTAATAAAAAGTTAAATTTGTATTTTGGTATTATAAAAAGCGATAATATGTAAATTAATTTTATTTACTTAAATTTGCGTAATTTTAATAAAAACTTTATATTTTTTAGGGTTATTTATTTTCGTTATTGTTAATATAAAAAGGATTATCGAAAAAAATTTAAACGGTTTTATTTTTTTTTAGATTTGTCGGAATTAAATAAATCTTTTATTATTTTTACCGTAATAACTTTTTTTTTGTTAAAGTAATTATTAATTTTATATTTTATTTTGCTATAATTAAAGCACGTACCAGCTTTTTAATAAACCTTTTTTTTTAATTTCCGATAAAGGTTTGCCGGTATTGCCCGAAGTTTTCGATTTGCCGGGATTATTATTCGAAAAAGGTTTTTTATTTTTATTTTTCGGTTTATTAAGGTTATATAATTAGAATTTACGTTTTTGCTGGCGTTTTTTATAAGTAAGTTAATTGCTATAAGCGGCTATAACGATATGGTTACAAAACTTTTCGTAAATAACGTCGGAATCGTAGCTGTTTTTAAAAAGATATAAGTTAAGATTTAGGGAAATATGTTTTTATAAAACTTGCTTTTATTTATTTTCGGTAATTTTGGCTTTTTAAGCGAAAACGTTAAATTTAAAAATAAAATTATAAATATTTTGATTTTTATTAAGCTTAAATATAAAGGTACGGAAAGTTTTTTTGGTAACGGAAGTTTAATTCGGACTATGGTATAATAATTTTAATATTTAAATTATTTCGGTTACGTAAAAAAAAGGTTACGTAATTAATCGGTAACGAATTTTAATTATTTATTTGGTTTTTTTTTAAAAAAGTTTATTAAATAAATTATATAAATTTTTTCGTTCCGAAAGGTTAATTTATTTATTTCGAACTTATTTATAACTTTACGGACTTAAGCGTTAAATTTGGTTCTATTACCGTTAAATTTAATTAGGTTATTAACGTAAGCTTTTTTTTTTTCGGTTATAATTAAAATTTGTATTATTAATTTCCGCAAATTTACGAAAAGCGGATTATATTGCCATATTAATAAAGCGAAACGTATTAATGTTACCGAAAGCGTTATTAATTATGTTTTTTCGGCAGGGGCGGTTGGCGTCGTCGAAAGGAATAAAGGAATAATGGCTTTGTTTGGCCTGAAAGCGAATAACTTCGTTACGGAATTTTTGGAATTTTCCCTGGATATCCTGGTTATCGTTAGCTATTTTGTCGATTAGTTACCTGTCGGGGTCGGTTTCTAAATGGCTATAGTTTTGGTTTTAATAATCTTGGTTTTGGTAATTTTAGTTTTAATCTGATAAACCTTTTGTTTTTACGGATTCGGTTTCGTTTTGCAGTACGTCGTTTTCTGTATTTTGGTCTAAGTTTTGGAAAGGTATTTTATTTTTTGTATTCTTAATTTTATCTTTAATTAATTTAAGTTGCTTTAAACGTCGATTAGTTAATAGGTAATTTTTCCTAATAAATATTTAGTTTTAATGCTGGTTAATCTAGGTTTTGGTTTTGGGTTTGGTTTAGGACGCGTTATTTTTTGTCGTTACGTATTAACGTAAAAAAGGTTTGGTACTTTATTTATTAATCGTTAAGCTAACGAAAAAAGGAATAAGTTTAGAATAATATTACGGCTAGCGAAATATAACATAATAGTTAATTTATTAACGTTATAAACGAAGATTTTAAGCTGAAGAAAAGAAGAAAAAAAAGGTAAAGTCGTAAAATGCGTAAAGATTTATAAATGTCCCCACTCTCTGTATGGCAGATGGCTAGTTCATGTGGCAGCTGTCAGCCCTATGTGACGGTTGCCAGCCTCACGGTTTGATCCTGGTGGCTGCCGTCACACTATGTATTTCTAGCGGTTCTTTTCGCCGGGCGCAACCCCGAAAACATCACCACTTATCATTCATAGCTTTGCTTTTGGACTAGTCTCAACACCAGAATACAGTTTGCGTTGTCTTCATTATCTCTTGAACCCTGGGCTCGCTCATGACACGCTCTTCGATTATGCACTGATCAGGACCGAATCTCCCCGTCCCAATTCAATATTTACGAATTTTTATAATAAATTTTTAAAGATTTGTATAGGAAGTGCTGCTATTGAGCCTAATACTTTGTACCGCGTTATCAGGCCTTATTTTTGAGGTTTTGTTATTTTTGTGGAGAATTTTCTTAATGAGGTTTAGTTGATATATTTAACCCTTGTAGGTACTTCTAGAGCCGAAGGCTCTAGCCATGGTTGCGCCGCAGGCGCAGCCCCAACCTCAAAAATAGGGCCTGATTTTAGTGAGGCAACGTGCTCCTAGGTGGTAAGGTATTGGTTCGTAACGCCTTTCCGTATATGGAGTGCGCCTCACGCCCCTGACTAGCTGACATTAACCATCCCTTTGGAGGTGGTACGTAGGGTTTAGAAAATATGGGGCGTGGCGGTGCAAGGCAGCGGTTAAAGGTGGTGGCACTGATCCCTGGAGGCGGTGTTTTACGGTTGCCGGTCGAAGTAATCGATGGGAGTAACTGGATTGAGCCGGTATTCGTAAGCCTCTGTAGGCTGTGCGCCCTTCTTTGCTGTATGTGCATAATAAATGCTGCAGCGACGTAGCAGACCCCGCACGATCCACAGGGCTCGAGGAACCCCCCGATGTCACACAAAGTCTCTTGAGATTGGGCCGGGGGAGGGCTGTGCCTTCGGTTGGCGGCCAGGCGGACCATTGCAGTACCTGGATAATCCAGTAGGAAGTATATATTTTCATGATCCAGGCCCCCGTGCCATATTCTGAGCGTTGCTGTGTAACACCAGTTATGCCCGATGAATAGGTTGACAGCAAGGCAGACGACCGCAATCCTTGGGAAAAGTCCAATAGGGACATCAGGAAAGATGTTGGTGATCTGAGCCCACGTGACCTATGTCTGATTCTACCCGATGCTTACGCTTTTTCAACCAGGAAATCTATATAATACTTGTTTCGAGTAACCGGTGGTGCGTTTCTCCCGATTCATTCTTCATCACGTCTAACAGATCTTGTAGCCCTGATCTATTAAGCCCTCTGCGGGACGTCTTTGCTTATTATGCCTATGCGACGATCTGTCCTCCATACATGCAATCATGGCAGCGTCGTGTTCAGTAAGCATCGATGCACGGGTCCTTTGCAAATGGAGTGTATTACTTATTAAATGCCTACAGGCACTTCCCAATCCTATCCACGCGGTAGAGAATAACCACCCGTTTGAACAAGCGCGGAACGAATTCCTTTCGTCCCTCGCACCTGAAGATCGCGTGTACTACTCCCCTTGCGCATCTGCAGCCGACTTGGAAGAGTCGGTTCAAAAGCTGCAATACTGTGCCGATAAGAGACTTCCAAGAGGCAAAATAGTCAATGTAATCAAAAGCCTCAATGAGAATCTAGAGCCTTACTTTAAGGTGGTGGGAATCTTCGTCTCGTCCAACCCTGAGTGTGCTGCCTTGATATGGGGATCCCTGCGGCTCATCTTGCAGGTATGCTCTCCAGAATCCCCTTCTTGTTCAGTCCCTGTGCCGGACGGTAACTAAAACAGTGTATCTTCTTAGCTAGCAGCCAATGTCACTGGCTTCTTTGATCAGCTTGTTTCTCTTATCGATGAATTATCGCGTGGTCTTCATCAGTATGATAAGGTCTTGGAACTATGCTCTGAAGATCTTTGTTCCCGGCGATCTCAAATCCCCCAATTACTAGAAGCCATCTATCGAGATATACTTCACATCTTTCATATCACCATCAAAGTATTCACCAAACGCAACTGTAGTAAGTGGCTGTTGCTACGATATCCTACGTCTTAGCCTAACCACGTTTGATGAAAAGGATTGAAAAAGAGAACAACGGTCCTAGTTGGCTTGTTATGGAAACCGTTTGATACGCGATTTAAAGATGTACTTGGAAACTTGAGATCGCATCGCCAAAGCCTCTTCGACGAAATAAATATCTGGCACGTCAATGCTTCGGCAAAGGAACGTGCCCGAAAAGCTGCAATAGACCTAAGTATGCAATCTTATTATGATCTCGGTTCCTCAGAGGTTGCGGAGGCCCAAAAAGAACGCGAACTATGTCAGAAAGCGCGAGATTTGATGGCTTTGGAGAGGCAAGAATCTAGCAGTGCGAGAGAAGAAACGCGTGCCTCCTTGGCCCAGATCCAGCATACGTTGCAAAAATTGCAACGTGGAATTTTCGGTGCGTCCTTCTCCATTCAATTCTATATAGAACCTAACGTGTCCGCCCTAGAGCTCAATCGCGATCGCATGAAAGCATGGCTATCACCGCCCATATTTACTGATGCATTGGATCAAGCAAGAAGTCTCAGGCAGAATGGGACTGGAACTTGGATCTTTGATGAGTCGAAATATCAGCTTTGGCTAGAGGGAAGGTTAAGCCCAGCTTCTGGTGCTCATCAACTCGGTTCAAATGTACTCTGGATCCACGGTAAGGTCTAATAGTCGATGTTTGCCACTTGAGACCATTTCCTAATGTATTGATAGCAAACCCTGGGGCAGGCAAAACAGTGCTCGCCTCATCGATTATCGATGACCTTAACAGCCGCTCCTGGAATCATAGCCGAAGGGAAGTGTATTACTACTTCTTTGAGTATAAGTCGACCTCAAACAACTCAGCGTGTTCTGCCTACCAATCGATTCTGGCTCAAATCTTGGCCGAACGCTGGAACGATGAAGAAGTCCTGGACAGATTCTCCTTCATCATGTGCGACAATGCGAGGGGTCAAAACCAACTGCGGGCTAGCGAATCCATTCTATTTGACCTCCTTCGTTTATCCTTGTCGAGTGACTCTATTCTGGTCCTCGACGGAATTGACGAATGTCAGGATTGTGAGAGATTTGTCAACTCGCTAGCGGAAATATGGAGGACTCATTCGCCATACATAGTTCTGCTGAGTCGAGTATATGTCGCAGGCCTTAAGCAATATATTCCCCACCAAAACCGGTTAAACATAACCGGTTCCATGGTTTCGTCTGACATTCGAAATTTTAGTGATTGCGAGCTTCAACGCTTATCCGACGAGGAATTCCTTCCGCCACACGCCAATTCTCAAAAAGGTGATATGGTGGAGCGAATGGTAACTGGAGCAGACGGCATGTTTCTCTGGGCGAGGTTGATGATAAACTTTCTTCGGTCATCGTACCTGTACCCAAACCAGCGAGTGCATATATTGAGCCAAATCAACACTCCCGAAGGCCTGGAAGTGATGTACGATCGCATAGTCGACCTCATACAGAAGACCGGCAGATACTGCGAGACTCTGGCATCGAGAGTACTTTCGCGACTTGTATACGCCGCTGCTCCCATATCATCTCGTCAGATACATCAAGCTCTAGTTGCTGAAGACTTCCTACAACCTGATATACCTCACAACCTAGAATCTCTGAAAGAGTTCGAAGATTGTGTGATAATGGCTTGTACAGGACTTGTAGAACGTACCGTTCTTACTGAATGCCCTGGATTTCTTCACAAAGAGTCTTCATTGCGGCTTATTCATCTGTCTGTCAACGAGGCGATGAGGAAGAGGTACGCAAGGCCATCATCACTTCTTGAGCCCCCTTCGTCGACAGCAAAGCTCATCCCGGACCTCACAACGGCTAGCCTCGAGCACGCAACGAATTGTATGAAGCAAATTCTGTCTCATACTCCGGCACAGCCGCTTTCAGGAAGCATCTCTGGGAGGACTTACGCCACACATATATACCAAGCCTTCTGTTTTAGCGATTATGCCGCTGCCTGTTGGCTACTTCACCTTCAGAGTTTTGTCAATGCCATTTCACCACGAAATTTGACGTACGGGGACTTGACTGTGGAGCTGTACCTTTCCATTACTCAATTTTCGTCGTCTCTTGAGTCATTCCTTCAAAATCCCCGAGCTCTATCCGTCTGGCTCGAGATATTCTACTCAACAGAGTATCATGTGATTGACCCAATGAAGTATAACCACCCTTCAGTCCAACCTCTCCAGGAGTTCGTGTTCTGGGCGAGGAACACACGTACGAGAAGCACAAGATCGGTTTTCTCGGATACCCTCATTGCAAATATTGAGGCATTCAGTGCTGAACTCTGCGATGTGGTTGATACCTGGGGCGGATCTTTGCGCGAGACGCCGCAGATAATTTGGGACGAGATGACCGGATTCCTCAGGGGCCATCGATTCTTCTGGTCATCTGGAAGTACCAGGGTATCCTATCAGCAACCTACGGGGCCTTCCTATGTTACGGCTCTACGGCCACCCACGGCATCGTTATCAAGAACTTCAGAATCCGGTGCAATGAAGGCCGTACTGAGTATTTGGGGAAATGTGTACGTAGTTGGTGCTTTACTAATTAACTTTGGTAGTGACCGGAGACGGCTAACAATAGCAATAACAGACATTTCCAAGACCCAACCCTGAAAGAAAAAGCTTGGTCGCTCAACGGAAGTGAAGCTTTCGACCTCACCGAGCTTTGTACTGGTTGGACAGCTACGTATGAAATATGGAGGCTTCAACCTGAAACATCCTTGATCGGAAAGATTCAAATTCCACTGCCGCCAAGCGAGCTTCTCGTACCAATGCGGAACTATCTCTATCATCGATACTCGACAGAGGCCGACTTGCCGATTTCTGTTAATTCAGATCTTACTACATTTGCTGTTCTGAGAACTCTTTTTTCGGCTATCCAGAGATCTGACCAGCCGGGATATCGCTGCATATCCTGCCCACTACCATCAATGGTGCCACAAACCCTTGACTTTTCGTGGATACCTCCAGCCGAAGTTCATCGCAGGCCTGATACTTATTCGACATCACTTTCTGGGAGAATGGACCATGTTGCATTGTTGGAATGGTACGCTACTGGTGGACAATACGTCACAGTATACGAATATACTCGAAACCTCGACCTCCAGCTCAAACGGTACAATGTGATGGATTTCAGCACTGGAATTCAGAAAATTGAGAGAGTCGTATTCCACCCAAAACGACCCATCCTTTCATTTTGCGCCTTCTCAATGCTTGGTACGAATTGGCAGAATGGTGTTTACGTTTGGTCCTATTTTGTGGGTAAGCAAGAAACATGGACACCGAAAATGTCGATGGGGACAATACGTCTGACATATCTCAATAGATCCAGCCGAATTTTTCAAACTGGAGAGAGGTGAAATGTTTGAGTCTGTGGGCTACTCTCAATGCGGGGAGTACTTTATCGTGAAAAGAAGAATCCTCGGTTCCCATGTTGTAATTCCAATCCCAAGCAAGTGGTTGAACTCCCCTGGAAATGTTGTTTATGACATCAACAATTACGCAAAAGCACAACAGCAAACGTCAATAATACCATCAGCCCCGGGCACCGCCCAGCAGGGCTTTCTCTCCACGGGTTTGCCTAGCTTAAATCAGGCATGGAACGTCAATCACAACGGAAACTTGTCAGGCCTCCAAGTTCAGGCGTCGGCAAGCGGAATACACCTCTCTAGCAGCACGTTGCCAGGGTCTCAAGCAGCAGCGCTGGTGACGTTGCCTATGTGGTCGGGAGCAAATGAGACCACTCAGAGAATCTTCTTGCCGCAGTTCAATGGGGACAGCTTGAAAATCAGCGTGGATGTGGACACGCAGAGTCTCTCTACTCAATCGTCCTACCAGCTGTCGAAAGCAGGAGGTGGTGTTCAGCCCTCATTCATAGAGAGGGATCCCAGATTCATCATGGCGAATTCAATGACGAATCTCCTCAACGCTAACCCATCGGTTCTACAACAACTTCCGTACCGGGAGAAAGGTAGTAAAAGAGACTATATTAGCATGGACATGGTGTACGGAGAGAGATCTAATGCCGCAAAGCGAGGGAGGTTTAACTAAACAGACGGCTGGCTGGTAGCATGGGACGTCAGGAATAGCACTCGCAACAAATCAAACAAAAGAATATGAAGCCCAATTTGGGCCTAAAATATAGCATCAAATCTACACCTACCGTTTCACCAATTCGACGCCTTTAATGATTTGATTTAGAGATATCGCCAAATATATTTAGCGTTCGGGTCACCCTCCGGGCTTATACGTTAATCCGCTTCCGAAGCCGAAGTCCCCGAAGCCCCTGAAACCCCTGAAACCGTTGCAGCCCCTTGAAGCTATTTACTGTTACGGCGCGGGATAGAGTCCTAGAGGCTCGGCTCGAGCATGGACTAACTGTATTGTGAAATATAAAGCTAATGTCAGCAATTACCGGGATTGAATGTAGTCATCTGGCGTAACTCTCTATGTTGTCTTCTAACTGTTCTATGAAAAGTCTAATCTAGTCTGTGGGCAATCGCCCTTACATATACGATTAGGTAACAAATCATCATCTATGAATAAAGGGTGTCCCAGGCAGCATCCTGCTGCCTGGGCCCATAAGCCGGCAACACCTAAAAGCATCGACTGCCGACAGCTAAAGGGGGAATTTTTTTTTTTTTTTTTTTTTTTTTTTTTTGTATA
>QJOA01000107.1:0-140780 GCA_004155915.1 Monosporascus sp. CRB-9-2
AAAAAAAAATTTCACCGGTAAAGAGGCAAGAAAAGTCGAAATAGCTTTTGAGAGATACGCTAATCCCGAAATAATCCGGCAACCGTGCTCCCCCTGACATCGATTTATTATAGCCGCGAAACCCAATCATGTGAACACATACCTTGAGGATTGTTTCTTAGAGTGCTTTTGAAATAAGAAGGTCGTGATACTTAGGTTCCACGTCCTGTCTCGCGACCCAGGTCACTGTGGCGTATCCGATCATATTGTTCTGTGAGTTAGGCTCCGTCAATACGAGGTGTTGTGCTATCAAAACCAGGACGTAGTCAGGGTGTTCACCAATTAGATACATGGGGCGCACCGTATTCAATCCTCACCAAAGTCACGCATAACGTTTGCATAATTACCTATTTCCCACCGTACTGGAACCACGCCTTCTCAGTCGGGGTTCTGCCAGTTACCTGATCTTTTAAATTTCGGTCCCTCACAGTCCGGGGTTGAATTCAAGACTCATTGCTCCCTTCGAAGACGAGGAGCGCTTGCCCGCAAGAAATTGAGCAATTGGGGCTGTGAATAACTCATACTCCAGGCAGTGGACTAACACAGGAAGCTTGGCAGCGGACATTTCTTAGTGAAAATACTCATATATTCAGTGGAAGCTCCCCTCATCGCTGTAGGCTCTCCTTACCATCAACTGGACAGCATCTCGTTTTCGCACTATTTTGAAACAGACGACATTCCACAACACGTCTCCAGGAAGCTATTTCCTTATCCACTACCACAGTGCCAATTCGCAATCATCTGATCCGTGGCTCTCGCTTTTTTTCGCCGTGGCGGAAAGTGTGTCCGGCTACTGCACTGCAATGGAATACGCCGATCCTATAGACAACTCCTCGCAACCAAGGAGCATTACCGAGAGAACTCGCGCCAGGATCAGGGATAACGCAGGCGAGCGGGGTTGCCGAGCTGAGAGGGTCACCAGTGGGCCAAAAGAAATATCCGGCTGGAGACCCCTGTGCTTTCGCAGTCTCTAGGATGCAGGGTGACGGGGAGGGTCCCGAGTTACCAATGACAAATCAGGATATTGCCACTATTATTGCTGAGTTTATCAGACGGTTTACGGGCCGGCATGAAGGTCACCTTGCGTCCGAAGGCACAATGGAGTGCAATGTGCATGTGCCTAAGTGGTATGTCTGTTAGGTGGGTGTCGGTTCTTTAGTTGAGAGATGAGCGCGTGATTCTCGGCCGGTTGCGTACCTAGACAATAGTTAAAACAAAAGCAAACACTCTTCTGCCAGTGTGGATAAACGTAACAGTCACTAGACAATATATGGAAGGCAAACCTGTCAAAAATAAATTGCACGTTGGATTCCATGATAAGTGTCTAGTCACAGGGTTGTAAAATTAATAGTTAATGCCGTAACTAAAATCATTTAAACTTAACTTACTTTAATAACGAATTAACTAAAAAATTTTTTTAGATTAATAACTAATTAATTTAATTAAAACATTAACTATTTAAATTGAAATTTTAAAGTTTAGTTTTCTTTTAAAAAAAACGAATTTGATTTAATTATAGAAAAACTTTTCTTCTTAAAATTTTATTTTATTTTTAGTTTTCTAATTTGTTTTCTTTTTTTAAATTTTATTTTCTTCGTTTTCGATTATTAATTCTTTTTTAATAAAAAACTAAATTTGTAACTTTTTAAGAAATAATTTCCTTAATCGTTTCCAGTTATAATCGATTTTATAATTTAGTTATAATATATTTATCGAAATATTTAATTTATTGATTATTTAACCGTTTTTAATTATAATAATTTTTTAATTGGATAAAATTAGGTTATCGACGAACTAGCGAAAAAGGTAATTTTTTCCGGTAAAAATAATAAATAAAGATAAAGCCTAACTTTAAAAGTTAATAATTTATCTTATTATAAATTATTCCCGATTTTCTTATTTGGTTTATTTAGAGTTTTTTATATTTTTTAACATTAATAATAATTATATCCGCTATTATAAAAAGTTTTATTAAAAATCTAGTTTTATCGAAATTATAAATATTTTTTTGCGATATCGTATTTTACGATTATAATCCGAATAAACTTAAATTATTAATAAAATGCCTTTAAATTTTCGCACAAAACCTTTTAATAATTTATTTTTTAATTTAAACGCGGTTTAATTTTTTTTTTTACCGTTTAACGAAATTAAATACTTAATTAATTCCGATACGTATCGTAACGCATTAAATAAGTAACAAATTTACTATATTTTTAATATATTAAAGCCGCTTTAAAAAAGTTCGTATATTTAGGTTAAAAATTCGTTCGATAATCGCTGTTGTTTCAGTCGGCGATAATTTCCATAAATTAAAAATAATATTAGTTCGAGCGCGTTTACCGTTATATCGTTTATATAACCTAATTTGGGCAATTTAATATATAAAATTAAATATTGCATAATTAAATTTCGGCGTTCGTTTTTTAGCTGAAACGGTTAAGTTTATTTTCGCTTTTTTGTAAGCCGTTTTATATTGTTACTATTAAGAAATAGATAATTAAAGTTAAGTAATCAAAACTTGCCAAAATTTATTGGTTTTACTTATATATTCAGTTTGCTTATATAGTACGTTAAATAATAATAATTAAATAATAAATAAATTAAATTTAAAATATATTTAATATTTTAATAAAAGCTTTGCTATTTCTGCAGTGAACATATTGCTATTTCTGCAGTGGCCCCACTTCCACCTGGCTTCCACCTGGCTTCCACCTGGCACGCCTGCCAGCTCGCAGCTAGACTTCCCGTAGAGACCCCTTTATATAAAATATTAACAAATTACACCCATTTTTAATTGATTTATTAAGGTACGCCCTTATTAAAAAGACTTATAATAAACTTTAGCTATATTATAACAATGCTTTTCAGAAATTAACGTATTATAAAATCTTTACAACATTTTTGCAACCCTATAAAGCAGTTAATTATCGTCAGTTAGGTCAACCGTATCAAACACGGCCGAGTTAGGCATTCAAATGCCTAGCACTATTAGGAGGGCTGTAATTGCAGGTGCATACAATTGTTGTGCCAAGTGGCGCCGGTATAGCAGGTGGGTGCAGGTGTAAAAGGTGGGACCACTGCAGAACTAGCAATACGTTCACTGCAGAAATAGCAAAGCTTTTTAATAAATATATTTAAATACGTACGGAAAATTTAAAAGGTTTTTTTATTTTTAACGGTTATAAAAGTTATTATTTAATAAAATAACGTTTTTATATTTATAGTACCAAAAAAAGAATTTTGCTAATTTTTATAACGCGTTTAAAGTTATTATATATTAGCTAGCTGGGGAGTACGTAGCGCACCCTATAAACGGAAAGGTCACCTACTGATCGGCACATACATGTTCCGTAGCTAGACTACCAAGAAGCTAAACTTGTTTTATAGCTGTCAAATAACTGTTGATATTAGGGGTTCTAAGATAGAACGCCACGGAGATTACCTGGGGCTTAGGTAGGGACTATATAAGCCATATCTACAAGTAATAAGCCCCGACCGATACGGTTCAAAGATTTTATAATTAATATAATAATAATAACTGTTTTAACCCCAATACTAAATACGCGTTTATGTTTAATAATTAAAAATCTTAATTTTATTTAATATCGATATTACGATTATAATAATTAAAGTTATTAAAAAAAAGATTTATTTAGCTTTTAAATATTAAAAATAATAAAATAACGAATTCTAAACCAGAGTAATAACCTTAAATTTATAGGATTATATAAATCCGGATTAAAAATTATTATGGCCCATTTAATTTATAAAATTAACGTTCGAAAATTACCCGAAAAAAGGTAATCCGCAAATTATTTATAATATTTCGATCGAGATTACCGCCGACAATATAATTATCGTATTAAATTTCGTTAAATAAATAAATATTAACGGAAAATTTCGTTCCATAATAAAAAATATTTACCAAAAATAAATTTAATTATAATACGGCTTAAGCTATACATATATACGAAAATAAAAAATATAAAAATTACCGGAAAAATATTAAAAAATTAATAAATTAAATTTTGGTTTTAATATCTTTTAATTACTGATTTACGATTTACAAATTAAAAAAAGAAACTTTTAACGAATAATAAAATAATTAAAAAAAACCGGTATTATTTATTAAAAAAATTTAAAGCCAGAAACCAAAAAAATACCGAATAGTTATTAAATTATTTACTAAATTTTCAAAAGATTTCGAAATATAAATAACTTAATAAAAATTAATTATATCGAACATATAAAATAAAAATATTAAAAAAGTTAACGATATATAAAATCTGGTAATTAATTTAAAAATACTTTTAATAACGTTTTTAATTATTAAATTATAAATTTTAAAATAATTTATAAAAAATAAAATAATTTTAATATTTTAAAATACCGTAAAATAATAACGTTATTTAAAACTTATGTTTCCGTATAATTAAAAAATTCGTTCGTAAGTTATTTAAAATGTTTTCGAAATAACGTTTAAAAATATAAATAATTTAAATTTTAAAATAAATAATAGTTTATTAAATATTAACACAATATAAAATTAATTAATTAATATTTTTATAAAGAAAATTAAAAATCTGGTAGAAATTAAAATTAAAATTAAGGTAATAAATTAATGAAATTAAAACGGAAACGTACTATTACCGACGAAAACTTTACCGAATTTATTTATTAAATATATTTAAGTTTTTATAAATTATTAATTTATTATTTTATTTCAAAAATAAAATACTTAAATATTAAAAACTTAATAAAATCTCGATATAATTAATTAAAAAACGTATTAATTTTATCGCTAATTTAATAAAAAAATTTAAAAAATTAATTTTTAAAACGTTATTTAAAAAGTCGGATTAATCAAAACGTAAAATAAATATTATTAAAGTTATATTTTTAATATTTTATATAACTTTTAAAACGGTTACTTTTTTTTAAAAAAACTTTTTTATTTTCGATTTAAAAATTACCTTTTGTATTTTTTATTAAATTAACAAATTTTTAATTTTTAAATTAATATATTTAAATAATTATATATTCGTTAAAAATATAATTATTTTAATTTTCGAATACGGAGAAACAAATATCCGTTTCGAAAAACCATATAATTTTCGGTTAATATATTTATATAATATAATATATTACGAAAAATATGTTTATAATTTATTATTACTACGTTTATAAAAGAAATTAATAATTATTTTCGACGAAAAAATAATTTAATTATTATAACGTTAACCGAAAAGTACGATTAAATAATAATCGAATATTTATTATTATAACTAATTCGGAAAAAAATTTTATTGAACAAAAAATTTAATTTATAAATAAAATAAATTTTAAATATTATTAATATTTCACGATAGTATTTAAAGCTTACTTACTTAGGTTTAAAAACCCTTAACTATTTTATAACCCATTTTCGGAAGGTAAAAATTAAAGATTTTAACTAAAAATGCCGAAAAAAAAAATTCATTATCGTTAAATATAACGTATACGGATACGGGAAAATAAAATACCTAAACCGTAAAGGTGGCCGAAATTTATAAGTAAAACCGGAAACGTAATTAATTATTAACTTTTAAAACTTAAATTTTTTTTTTTTACCGTATTAATAACGTTATATTTATAATTAATCGTTTTTTAAAATATATTTAAGATTAATATTTTAGCGATAAAATAATCGAAATAGTTATAATAACTTTAAATTAAATATTTACTATTTTCGAAAGTTATAATTATAAGGCAAAAGTTATAAAATACGACGATAAGTTATATAATAAAAATACCAAATTCGAAATGATTTATATTTAAAAAAAAAAGTTTAAATCGAACTTTCGGTATTTAATATATAAACATAAAATAAAGGCGCCGAACGTTCGGGGGGTATAATTAAAATAAAAACGATTTATATATAAAAAAAAGTAAAATTATTATATTTTTTATAAATAAAATTTTACCGCGTTATAATTTACTTATATAACCTAACCTTTAAATATATATTTAATTAACTAACGTTATATAAACGTTTTTATATTTACTAAATAAAAAAAGAATTTATTAATCGAAAACCTTGTTTAAATTATTTTCGAATTTATAATTATAAGGTTTATACCTTAACGAAAAGCGTATAACGAAAGTAAAATAAAAAGCGAAAATTTAATTTTAAAATCTGGATTAATTATTTTATAAAGTATTAATTATCGAATATTTATTATATATAAAATCCTTTAACGAATAAAATAATAATAATTTATAACGTTATTTTCGACGAAAAAATATATATTTAATAATAATTTGAATAACTTTAAAAAGAACCTTTTTAAGGTAACCGAAAATAAATTACGTTATTTACTTAATAAAATTAAATACTTAAAAAGATTACGTTTTAAATTTAAATTTATAATTTATAAGAGAACTAAAAAATTTACGTAATTATTAAAAATAAATTCGGCTAACGTTATTAAAAACGAAAACGTAATAAATTTAAACGAAATATAAAAACCTTTTAAAAAATTTAATTCGTATAAACTTAATTAATTTTATATAAATATTTATTTCGGTTTTTATTTAACGCCCGATTTTATTCCGCCGTATTTTGTTATTTTATTAATTATTATTATTCGAATTATTATAATTTTAGAAAAAAAAGCAGCTATAAACGCCGTTTTAAAAAATACGGAAATATCGATAAAATCCTTAATTTCGGAATTATATACCGTACTTTAAGTTAAAAAATTACATTTAATATAAAACGTTTAAATTCGGTAATAAAATCAAAATACGAAAAGCAGGTAAATAAAACATAAATTACCCGGATAATAAATCGTTTATAGCGTTACCTTAATAATATAAAAACCAAAACTTAAATTAATATTTTCGAATATAATTAAATTAAGTACTTATGTCAGCAGTCACAGTGATCGAATGCAGGAATTTGGCGTAATTGCTCTGTGTTGGTTCTTTAAGTTCTAGGAAAGGACTAATCTAGTCCGTGGGTAATCGCCCTTATATATACGATTAGGTAACAAAGGATCATCAGTGGATAAAGGCTGTCCTAAGCAGCATTTTGCTGCCTAGCCTGAACAAAGCCCACCAGCCTGCAGCACCTAAAAGCACCAATTGCCGACATGCCCTTTTACGTTAGGTGACCGCAGCTGGAAAGTCCGAAAAGTCCAAAATTAAATTTAAAAATAACTAATCTATGTAGGGATTAAACTTTAGTTTCGTATTTTTTTAAGTCCTATATCCCGTACGAACCGTTTAAAGTCCGTTTTGTTAAGTAACTTTATAAGCCCGTTTATAGGGTTATCTTTGCTTTCTACGTATTAGAAGCTAATGTTTCCTGCCTGGACTTTTTGTTATACGTAATAATATTTAACTTTAATATGATATTTCTTTCGTAATATTTGTATTTTCTTTATTTATTTAAATACTTTTGTATTATTTTTTAGGATAGGAATGGGATTTTTAGGTATAAGCTTTAGTTCTGTTAAAAAGTTTCTGATCCCTGCTGCTTTTATTATAGCTATCCCTGTATTTATATACTTTGTTTTTATGGTATATTTTGTAATAACGTTTTATAGCTTTAAAATCCAAAATACGGGCGTTTTAATTATGAAAAATACGTACTTTATAGTAAATTTTGTTAATTTTTGATTATCCGCAAAATTTGTATTCATTGTTCCGAATAATTTTAAGTTGTTATATTTTTGATACGGATGGTTTCGTTTTAATTTTTTGTACCGAAGAAATAAGTTTGCTGTATTATTTAGGTAACGTAATAATTTTTTGATATATTCCTGGTATTTAGATAATAGGTTGTTTATGAACCTAGCCTAAATTAAGTTTATAAACGTTGTATCTGGTTTATTAATGTAATTTAAAAAGTTAAATTTTTTTATTAGGTTCGTATATTCGAATATGTTTTTTTATTAGCTTTATTTTCGTATTTAATAACGTACTTTAAGTAATTTTTAACGAATAATATAAACTTTTTTTGTATTTTATTTAGTTTAATTAATTTTAGTAACTTTTTAATATATTATTATTAATTTAGCTTAACGTTGCCAGTCGGTAAGGAACGGATAATTTATATATTTAGGTATTAATTTACGTTTTTTAAGTTTTTAATAAGAACGTTTTTAACGATTTTTTTAATAACGTCCTTAAGTTGTTATCTGTTAATTCCGAAAAGCGGGAAATTATTAACGTATAAAACGATAACGTACCCGGTTTTGGGATTATAATAAATCGTATTATTCGAAATTAATAAATAAAAGTTTAGTTTCGTAAATATTTTTTTAATTTTTTTTATTAAGTAGTTCCGGCCTGCTTTAAGCCGTATAATAAGTTTATCAGCTTAATAACTTTTTTAAGGGAAAAACGGTACGTTTTTCCGTTTTTTAAGTACGTATCAAAATACTTCTTTAATATAAGGAACTGCTTTATGTAAATATTTTTTTAAGTTTATCGTTTAGGTACGTAGCGATAAAGTCGATTTGGAGTATATGCTAACCTAGATAAGCAGCTAAAGTTATTAATATCCTTTAATATATAGGTTTTGTTATATTCGTTGTTGTTTTATTATAGTTTATTCTTTTCCGTTATATAAATTTTTTCGCGTAAATACGTATTTTATACTTGTTTAGTTCTTTTATAGATATATATATTTTTTTAGCACCTATTTGGTATTAATAAAGTATTTATAAGCTTTTTTGTTAAAAGGCGTAAATTTAAAGGTTTTACGCGAAAGGTTTTTCTTAATTTCCGTAAAAATTATTTTAAGTTATATTTTTTGTTTTGGGCTTTTTATAACTTTTTTTAAGGACGGGCCGTCGTTTATTGCTGCAAATAATCTGTAAGTAATGGATAACTTGCTTAAGTTAATATTTTCCGAGTTTTTAAAGATGTTATCGTATTTATTTTTTAGCATATTAGCTATCTGTTGGTATTCGTAAATATTCCGGATAACCTAATCGGCGTTTCCGTAGCTTTTAAAAAAGTTGTCGTCGTCGACGTTTGGGACGAAATAGAAAATATATAAGTTATAATTATCGCTTTTTTAGGTTAAAGTTAGCTTTAGTTTACGTATTAGCTTAGGGGCTTTATTTAAAGCCTTTAAAGTGTATAATTTGGGAATTATCTTTTTTAAACGTCCCTTTTTACGTTTAACTTGCTTAATTTCCTGGTCCGTATCGTTTTCCGAAATAACGTTATCGTTTTTATTTTTTATTCCGACATTTTTTTGTTTTTAACGGTATTTTAAACGCTTTTATACGGGTTGCGGAAACGATTAAATAATGTTTTTAAAGTTAAAAAGTTTCCCTAGTTTTTTTTAAGTTTTTATAAATTATAATATATAATGTTATAAGTAATTTACCGCCTTTTAGTAATTATATTTTATAATTATATATCCTTTAATAACCTAATAATATACTTTTTGCTTTATAAATTATTAATTTTTTAATTTAATTTTATAATTTTTATTAATCAAAATTATATACCTGCTACCGAAAATTCGAAAATAATTATTATTAAGTTTATATAATTTATTAGGTTTAAATACGTTTTTAAAGTATTTGATTAATATTATATTTTTTATTATAAATTATTTAATTTTATTAACTATATACGTTATAACTTCCATTATTAAATTTTAAAAGTATGTTAAGATTTTTATTTGGGTTAAAATCGTACAAACTTCGTTTTATAAAAACTGGATATCTTTTTCCGTAACTTTATTTTGATATTAGTTATAAAAGTTAGAAATTATTAGTTTAATACTTTTAATTGCGCAAAACTTTTCGATAATCGACATACCGAATTTTCTACCGTTATTTAAACGTAAAATCTTTATTTTTTTGCTTTTAGTTACCTTTAAACGTTTAGTTATCCGTATAATATAAGCGTATAAGCTTTATTATACTTTATTTTTAATTTTGAATAAATAATACTTTTTATAACGTAAAAGATCGTTTATAATAAAACCGAAGTAACTATTATTTTTAATACTAACGGGCTTAACTAAGTCTATATTATACCAAATAATCTTTTTTACGTATTTCCCCCGTCGTTAAGGGTTTATAAATGGGATCTTCCGTATCTTTTTTTCGTTATACGCTATATAAGATAACGTTTTTATTTCGTTAAGGTTTAGGTTTATTCCCGTGGACCTTTTAATGGTTTAAATTAGTCGTTCTATGCTGGAGTAGCAGAAACGGCGGTACCAAAGGATAATTTTTATTATTATTTCGTCCGTTATACGAACCTTTCCATCTTTAAAAGCGTTAACTAGCACCCTTTTTAGGTTACTGTCGTCATCCTTACCAAATGCCTCTTTTAGTACGTATCCTTATTGATAGTTCTTATCGTTCGTCGATTCCGGGGCCTTAATGATAAGCTCCGGTTTTCCATGAAGTCATAGGAAGAAACCTTTCCGAGGCACGTTAATTGTTGTTAACTGGGACCCGTCAGGGTTTACCAGGGTGTTTCTATTTAGGTAACCTTCCTTTTTATAATATATCTTTCCAGAAAACACCTTTAAATGGAAGTCGTTAATATATAGCGTATATTTTACCATAATTTCGTTGTTCTTTTTATAAGGCCCTTTTAAGGGTTACTTTATTATTCTAACGGCAATAGCGATAACAGATTTTCCACCTATTATAATATGGATTCCCTTATTTTTAATATCTAGAACCGAATTCTTTTTAAAATCCTTAATATTATTCGTAATATTAACGTTCGTTTCTAAATCCTAAAATAACCTATTTTCATTATTTTTCATAGATAAATAAACATGCAACAACATAATATTATTTACAATAACTGCCTTAAGGCTCTTAACCGCTATAGCCTTAAGGCATTTAGCCACTGTAACTACCTTCTAAAGCGTCTCGCTAGCGTTATTTGTAACGGTCGCTTTAAAGCTTTCGATTATTAAAACTTTAGGATAATTAATTACTATAGCCATTACTTTAAGGCATTTAGGCATTATAATTTTAATAATATTAATTACTATAGCTAATTCCTAAATTACCTTATCGTATTACTATATAAGGTCTTAAAGCTGTTATTTATTAACATAGGCGCTAAATATTTCTCCACTGGAACGGTCCAAGTTTCCCAGGCCTTTACGGATGAATTGCTCTTTACCCGGTCCACCGCCGCGGGCGTCGCCGCGGGTATTACGAAAGCTATTACTTTAATTATTGTTACCTTAACTTCTGCCTCCATTTCGGCTTTGTTTCCCTTTTTTACCTTTGCTATTTTTCTTTTTTTAAGGTTTAAAGTAATTTTTTACTAGGTATCCGTATTTGTTACAATTAAAGCAAAGTAACTTTCCGTTTTTATTTTATACGGGCTTATTATTTCGGAAATTATTATTATTTCCCTTATTCTTATTTCTTTAAACGTTATAAAACCGTCCGTTATTTTTTTTCTTGTTGGTACGGTTATAAAACTCGTTATTAAAATCGTCGATTAGTTACTGGAAGGAATAATCCGTTTATTTAAATACTAATTATATCGTTTTGTACCAGCTATTAACGCGGTTCTTTATAACAATAAAAAACATCGTAATATACTTTTCGGTCCTAAACTTTATGCCACAATTTTTTATTTTCCGAAATAACTTTTAAAACTTGGTAATAAATTATATAAAGTTTTTTTTATCGTATATAATTTTGCTAAGCTTTTTCCAAAAAAACCTTTGCCGGGCTTTACTTATTACTATATAAGTTTTCCGTAAAATCCTTAACATTTTTATTTTTTTTAATACCTATAATTAACTTTAAAAACGCCCTTTTATAAGTTTTAATAATAACTTTCGCCAAACGTAATTAATTAATTTGCTTTAATTTTATACCGTCCTTATAGCCAATCTTTTCCAGTATAAGGTTAAATGCGTTATTTTATAACTCCCAATTAACCTAACTTAATAAATAATTCTCCTTATTTAAAAAAAAGTCGAAACGTTTTTAACGGAATTTTAAATCGTTACTAAACTTTTTAAAGTTTTTTTTCCGTTCCTTTAAACGAATACTTAACTTGCTAAAATTATTTAAGCTACTAAAGCTGGAACCGAAAAAGCTGCTGGAAAAACCGTAATATCCTTTCCGTCACTTCGGTAAATCCTTAAATAACCCTAAAAAAAAAGATAAAAATAATAAGCTATTTAAATTATTAAAATTTTCGCGTATTATTCCCTTTTTTTTAAACGGTAGCTTTACCTTTTTACTTTTCTTTCTTTTCGAGGGGTCGGGTTTTTTAATAAATTACCTCTTAGGTTTTTTTTCGCCTTTTTTCAAGGGGTTAATCTTTTTCATATCGTTTTCTAATACGATAGGTACTTCCTTAAAGCTATTCGCCTTAACTTTAAACGGAGCGCTTTGCAACGTTTTCGGTTACGTACTTATATTACGCAAGCTTTTAAAGCTTCGCGTCGTTCTGTTTCCGAATATATTCAAAAATTTTATTATTACGTCGTTTAGTCGTAACATTATTTCGTTGGTTTTTTAGTTTTAAAGCTTTATATCTTCAATTTTGTCCTCGACCTATTAATATTTATCTTTCCGTATTTTAACGTCTTGTTTAATCCTATTTATATTAGTACCCAGGGACGTATAAAGCTTATTCAAGTTTGCTTCGGTATATTATTTTTGGATTAAGGTTCCAAATTTTTTTAAGTTTGCCTTTAACCTTTGTTATTAAAGTAACGGATTATCTTTTATTAAAAATATTTCGTATTTTTCCGCCTGCTTTCTTTTACTGTAAAATTTTTTATCTTGAAAAATCTTTTAATCGCATAAAGGTTCGGGGTAAGGAAAGGGAAAAAGGTTATCGTTTATATGTTTCCGTCCTTTAAGGACGAAACCGTTATCGGATAAGTTACTAATTTGCTTAATAAGGAACTTTTTAAAGGTTTTGCGTTTTTTTGTTATCGTTAATTATTATTTAACTTTTTCTTAAATCGTTAATTAAGCGGTTTTTTTTTAAATTTCGTATTTTTTTTGTTAACTTAATTTTTAAATTTGCAATTAACCATTTCGTATAACATGTTACGGTTGCCAATTAACCAGAAAATGTTACCATGTTAACAATTATAGTAATCGAATGCAAAAATTTAGCGTAATTATTTTATATTAATTCTTTAAGTTCTAGGAAAGGATTAATTTAATCCGTAGGTAATCGCCCTTACATACACGATTGGGTGACAAAGGATCATCAATGGACAAAGGCTGTCCCAAGCAGCATTCTGCTGCCTAGCCTGAACAAAGCCCACCAGCCTGCAGCACCTGAAAGCACCAATTGCCGACAACTTATTATAAATAAATAAAAAATTTATCGAAAATATTTTCCGCTAACTTTTAAAACCTATAAAAAATTACGAAATTATTTTATAAGAAATAAGTTTCGAAAAGCAAAAAAAAAAACCTTTTAAATAATTATAAATAAATAAATTTATAAACAAAATATAACCGTAAAAAAGTAAATAAAAATAATTATTTAATTATATATAAATATAATAACTTTTTAAAATATAAAATACGTTTAATAATATAAAATAATTAACAAATCCATAAAAAATACGAAAATATTTATATTTTACTTTTATTAAAGAATCCTTCCGAACGTTTATTATTATAACTATACGATTTAACCTAAAATTAATACAATATAACGTAATTAATATTTTTATTAATATAAAACTAAATAAAAAAAATTCATATAAAAATGTTACCAAAATACCGAAAACCGGAAACTATTTTACGTTTATTTAAAGCCTTATACGGACTAAAAAAATCTCCTTTATTTTAACAAAAAGAATTATCGAAAACGTTTATTTAATTAAATTTTACCTTTATTCTTTACGAACCGTATTATTTCCTACGAAATAATATCCTTATTTTTTTTTACGTCGATAATATCGTTACCATTTATAAAAAAAAAAATAAAAAAAAAATAATTAACGTAATAATTAACTAATTTAAAATAAAATATTAACTTATTAAAAAAGAATTTTTAATAATTCTTAAAAAATAAAGTTATCCGAAACCGATTAAAACGTTAAATATAATTATTATTATCGTTATATATTAACAAATTAACTAAATTAATAGAAAAAAAACTAAATTCCGGTTAAGCTAATATTTTTATAAAAAATAAAAAATTACATTTAATTATTTTATTAAAATATATCAAAGAAATCGGCTTAATATTATATATTATAATTATTATTCGTCCGGATGTAACTTTTATAACCTTTAAATTAACAAAATTTAATATAAATTTAAACCCGAAATATTATATAAAAATAAACCAATTTATTCGTTCCCTTTTCGAAACGAAATATTACGTTTTAAAATATAACGGAACAAATATTTTCGAAATAACTAATAATATCTTTTTTACCGATAATTTAATTAATTAAAAAAACTTTTAAATTTATATAATACGTTTATTCGGTAATATTATTAAATAATACGCTAATAAATAAAATAAAATAATTACTTTTATAACAAAAACGAAATTATTAATATTTACTTAAATTATAAAGAAGGTTATATACGTATTATAATTAATTAAAAAGTTCGAAATTTAACTTAATATTTTAATTATTAATATTTCATATAATAATAAACAAATTATTAAATTTATTTACGTAAATATTATTTAGCTTTAAACAACATTAAAATATACAAATATTTATAATTATTAATTACGATAAAAAACAATTTAAAAAAATCGAAATAATATATACTTTTATAAACGACATAATTATAAATAAGTTAACAAAAACTTTTTTTATTACGTTTTTCGAATAATTTATTCGATAATTAAAATTAACGGATATTAAAAAAATTTTATAAAAACGCCGGGTTTAAAAATTATTTAATAAGAATTTGCAAAAGTTTAAAAATAACTTTAATTAATCGATATTCTGTATCCAGGGCCTGCTATCAAAAAAGCAGCCCCTAAAGAAGTATGTTAAATAACTATTAATATTAAAAGTTTTAAGATAAAACGCCACGAAGATTACCTGGAGCTTAGGTAAGGACTACATAAGCCACATCTACAAATAATGAGCCCCGACCGACACGGTCCAAAGACTCCATGACCAATACAACAACAACAACTATTTTGACCCCAATACTGAATACGCGCTTATGTCTAACAACAGCATACGCAGTTAACCTAATACAATAACATAACTGATATCCCCTATATCTGACAATTAAAAGTCTCAGATAAGCTCTACAAAGTGGAGTTCTACCATCGCAGCTAATACCCCGTAACCCTGCACCTGACACACTTACTCAAAGGCTTCAAATTCGATCCTGGCTACGAGCTACGGAAGTTTAGGGAGCAAAATTACCCAAAATACGCGCCATACGAGCTGCGGAAGTTTAGGGAACAAAATTACCCGAAGTACGCGCTACCTTGATCGCTAGCTACTGAGGGGGTGTGTTAGATAAGTAGCGCAATAAGTTCGCACTTATCATTCTAGTCTTTTGGTGCAGTAGCTACGCGACACTATACGTCCGATAATATTAAATTTAAATTTACAAAAGTTAACCTTATTTATTTAATTTTAATACCATTTTTTTCGAACTCGAAATTTCTTTATTTATACTTACACCAACTATTTTCTCGCTAACTTCCACCGGTTCCATTCGTTTCTTAGCCGTAAAAACCCTTAAACATATTTATAAAATAATAAAATAATAAAGTTATTTATAAAAAAAAGATTAAAATTTATTAAGGTAGCTCGCTAATAAAAATTGTTAAATCGATTAATTTTTTAATAAAAAATAACTTATTACTTTTATATAAAATCGTTTTTTTTTAAAAAAATTGCTAAACTATGCAAAATAAATTACATTTTAAATAAATATTAAAAGGTTAAAAATAAACTTTTTTTAAAAAAAAATTTATTATACAAAAAAAGAAAAAAAAATTCTAGCCGAAAAAAAAGGTTATAAAAAAATTGCAGCCAATAACGGCCAATGATAATCGTTGCAAAAAAATTAAATTAAGAAACGGAAATTAACGTTTACGGCAAGCCCGGACATAATACGCGTATTTATAAAGAAGTTATAAATACGTGTTATAACCCAAGAACTTGGCCCATTACCAGATGGTTAGAGAATATATAGACATTTCCGATAAAGGGTTTTGACTTATATAACCGGCTCGATGGGTTTAGTGAAGAAAATAGGATTTGGCGCTTTGAGCTAGTCGAATAAGGGAAATAACTTAACGGGCTTAACGGGCTTAATAAAATTCGATTATTATAAATAAATCGAATTAATTCGAATATTTAGAATTAAAACAAATATATATATATATATATATATTTATTATTTTTATACTTTAAATAATATTAACTTATAATAATAATTAATTACTTAAATTATTAACGATTATTTGTTATTATTAATATAAATCGTACGATTAAGTTTAATAATTAATTAAGTTTATAATTATTATACGGTTAAGTTTTTATTTAATAATATTATTATTATATCGATTAATATTTTAAATAACGTTCTTTAATAATTTTAGGCAATAATTATTTAACTTAAAGATAAAATTAAATAACTTAAAAATTAATTTAAGATTAAAGTATTAATTATAACAATTATTAAAATTAAAATTAAAAGATTCGAATTTTACGATAAAAAAAAATATCCAGATATTTTTTATTTAGGCCAAAACGTATTTCCAATTTTTAAGATTAAAAGATTTACCAGATTAAATTTTTATTATGGTAACTTACTTTATTAAAAACGTCGTAAATTGGTTTAAACTTATTATACGAAATTATTTATAAGTTGGAAAATTCGATTAAAAAAATTACCAGAAAGTTTTTGGAATATTATATTAATTTCGAAAATAAATTCCGAAATATTTTTATTAATCCGGACGAAAAACAAAACGTAATTTGGAAATTTTTTAAATTATAATAAAAGGGATTAACGTTTAAAGATACCGTAATGTTTTAAAGTTTAGTTATTAAAACCGGATATAGAAACGATAAAAACGATATTATAGTCGATATGTTTTATAAAGGATTAAAAGAAAACGTTGAAGATGAATTAATTAAAGAAGATCGGATTATAAGCTTTAATAAATATATTGTCGAAACCGTAAAGATTGATAATCGATAATATAAAAAACGATAAAAAAAAAAGAGGGATATTTTATTTTGAAATTAGAATATTTTAAAACTAATTAAGAAAAAAAACGTAATTTGTTTTCTATTTTTTACGGAATATATTTAAATTTTATAAAATTAAGAATTATTTAGTTAAAAAAGGGTTTAATTATTTGTTATAATTACGGAAAATAAGGATATATTATACGATATTATAAAAGCTAAAAATAATTATAATAATAGATTTTAATATTCGAAGGTTAATATCGCAAAGAAATTAACCATAAAAAGATAATTAATATAATTTGCGTCCGAAATAATTATAACCCTTTATTAAAGATACGATAAAATTAAAAAAAGTTAAAAAGTTATTTTTACTAAGTTAACTTTTATAAAATAATTTTAAAATTATAAAAAATGGAAAAGATTTAAAAAAAGTATAATTTATTTTTTTTAGTTACAACGATGATAAAAAAAACGATTAAGTAATATTCGACGTTTAAAAGAAGAAATATTAAAAATAAAACGAAAATTTATATTTAAAAAAACCCGATCGATACGAAAACTTTTATCCCGTTAATTATAAACGATATTAATTTAAAATATATAAAAATTATAAGAAATATATTATACGATAAATTATACGAATATAGCGATAAGATTTTAATTTTAATAATTAAATAAGCGATAACCTGAGACATTAAAAATGGTACCAATACCTGCAAAAAATAACGATTTAAAACGAAATCGATTAATTAATAATATTTAAAAGTTAGCTAGAAGGAAAAGGTTGCTTTATAAAAAATCTTTTTTGTTATTATGATTAATGCGATTATTAAATTTAAAAAAAGCTAATTTAAAGGATAATAAAGCGATATTGCCAAAAAATGATTATAATTTTATAATTTTAAATAACGTTTACCGAAAATTTAATAAAACGACGTATCTTTTAAGAAAAAATCCTTTTTTTTTTTTTACGGAAACGAAGTTTTAGAAATAAAGTATATTATTAAAGAAACATTTTAAAAACAAATTGCCTATTTAGAAGTTACGTTAGGACAATAAAATAAATATTTATAATAACTGTAGAAAGTAAACGAATAATTTTTAAAACGAATTATAAAATTTAAAAATAACCTAAAAGATTAACGTTATTTATAAAGAAGCCTTAGGCTAGCAAAAGAAATAAAAATAAATAATAATATTTTAAAAAGGGTTTATATATAATAAAAATAGCAAAAAAGAATTAATTATAATATAAGTACAAATTAAGAAAAAATAGTATACCGTAATAGTAAATTACGAAGCTATAGAAGGAAATTATATTGCTTTAAAAGTAATAAATAAGTTATAATTATTATAACGAAATAATTTTTTTCTTTACAAAGTTAAGAATACCGAAAGTTAAATATTTAATTACGATAACGGATAAATTAAACGCAAAATTAATTATTTTAAAACTTTCGTTAAAGAAAAAAAAATATTGATTTCGATATTATTTTAATAGAAAATTACGATATAACTTTCGGGTTATTATAACTAAAATAATATAATTTAATTATCGATTAAAAAATTAATTAAATTAATTTTATTTAATTTTTTACCGATACGTGAAATATAAACGACGTAAAATTTTAATATTTAATTAATAAGGTTAACGAATATAAATAGGAAAATATAATAAAAACCTAAAAAAATACGGCATATTATTACAAACTTTAAAATACGATTTCGGCAAATAAATAACGATTTATTATTAAAGTTTAAAAAGTTACCAAAATAAATGGCTAAAATATTACCAAAATATTATAAGTATAAATAATTATTTTAAAAAAAGATTAAAATAAAATTTTTACCTTATAACGAATAAAATTACGAAATAATTTTTAAAAATAATAAACCGATTACTTTTTAGCTTTTTCATAATATAAATTAAAGAAAATTAAAGGTATTGCGTAATTATTACGAAAATAAGTTAAAGAAGGTTATATATAACGTTTTAAATTATTATCAAAATATTTAATATTTTTTGTATTAAAAAAGAGTAACAAATTATAATTTTTAATCGATTATAAATAACTTAATAATATTAATATTAAAGATAAAATTTTAATATTATTAATTACCAAAGTAAAATATTATTTATACGGAATAGAATAATTTATATTTTTAAATTTTAAAAAAAGGTATAATTAAATATAAATTAAGCCAGGTAACGAATAAAAAATAACTTTTAAAATTAAATACGAACTTTTCGAATATTTTGTTATATTTTTTAAAGTTACGAATATACCGGCAACTTTTTAACGAGCAATTAATTACATATTATAAAAATAGTTAAAGATTTTCGTTATATATTATTTCGACGATATTCTAATTTATTTAAAAGTAGAAAAAAAGCATATAAAATATATTCATAAAATTTTATAACCGTTATAAAGCGTTAATCTTTTATTTAACGCCGGAAAAAGCATTTTTTATATATAAAAGGTAAAATACCTAAAATATATTATTATTTTTAAATATATTAAAGTAAATTTTAAAAAGTTCGTAAGAATTAAAAAATAAATATAACTTATTAACGTTAAAAAGATATAAACATTTTTTAAATTTGTTAATTATTATTAAATATGTATAGGTAATTTTAATAAAATAGTTATATTTTAACAAAACTTATTATAAAAATAATTTTAATAAATACTAAAAAAATAAAAAGCTTTTTAATAAATTAAAACCGCCTTAATTAATAAACTAATATTAATTATGTACGATTTAAAATAATTAATTAAGTTAAAAACTAACGTTTCGGATTGTACTTTAAAAATAATAATCGGATATCGAAATAATTAAAAAAACCTTTATTTTATTACCTTGTATTTTTATAAATTATATAAAATTAACTTAAATTACCTTATATAGTAAAGAACTTTTAATTATTATTAACGTTTTTAAAGATTTTTAAATATTATTTTAAAAATAATATATACCAAATTAAAATATATATATATTATAAAAACATTATATATATTTTTTTATAATATAAAACCTAATCGGAAAATAATTATGTTATATAAAATATTTTTTAAAATTCGATTACGTTATTATTTATCGCAAAAAACTAAAAAAATAATAAAATAAACGTATTTAATAAACGACCTAATTCAAAAAAACTTAAAGTTAAAATATAATAAATAATTTTCGATATAATACCTAAAAAATATTTACGATAATAAGAAATTAATATAATAAAAAAATTATAAGTAATATATATTAACGTATATAATATTATAATAACAATTTACCCGAAAAATAATAAATAAACAAAATTTAAATACCAGAAAAGCTTTAGGAAAATTTAATACGAAATATATATAAACATTAATTATATAAATATCCAGGAATTTACAAAACTTTAAAACGCTTATACCAGACATATTATTTTCTTAAAATAAAATTAACCGTACAAAAAAAATACGATAATATAACATTTATATTAAAATAAAAATACAACGACATAAACTTTACGGAAAGTTATAATTATTATTAATCGCAAAATAACTATAAAACTTTATTATATTTAGCTTTATTATTAAACTTTTTGTATTAAAAAATGTAATTATAAAAGTATTACGATAATATTTTCGTAATTATCGATTAATATACGAAACTTTTTTATTTTTTATTTTATAACGAAAATATTGAATTGAGACGGGGAGAATCGGTCCTGATTAATGCATAATCGAAGAACGTGTTACGAATAAGCCTAGGGTTCAAGAAATAATAAAGGCAATATAAACTATATTTTAGTATTAAGATTAATCCAAAAATAAAATTATGAACAGATAAATAATAAGTATTTCGGGGTTAAGCCCGGCGAAAAGAATAATTAAAAATATATAAGGGGTGCTAATTAAGCGATTAATTAAGCTATATATCTAACTCTGTACTTTGCTTCATTTTAACCTTCCATTTTTAAGATAAAATTATTTTTAATTTATTTTAAAAAATAATTAAATAAAAACTTAACGTAATTAATTTCTAACTTTATAAAATACATATAAAACTTATTAATTAATTTAGTTACCGTTTACGCGGCTTATTTTCTAGTTTTTTTAGCTTAAAATTTCATTTTTTGCGTTTGGTCAAATTTTCGCGATATTTAGCTTTTTTTTTCTTTTTTTGTACCTTATCCTTTTTTTCCTGTTTAACGATCAAGGCTTTATACTTAGGCTAATTAGGTTAACCTTAAGGAAAATATAGCTTTGGTCATCGTACTACTGTTTTATAAGTATCTTTTACCTATTTATACGGTATATTATACCGGCTTTTTATAATTATTTATACTCGCTAATTATTTATGGCCGGTCGAAATTTATATTTCGGCTTAAAGGTAAACTTGGAAAATTATATCGGTAATATATTTTTAAAACAAATAAGTTATAAAGGAAATATCGGAATTACAATAATTTATAAAATCGATTTTTTAAAGTTTTCGTTTTTTAATTAAAAGGAATTAAATTTAATTATCGATTACCCTTAAAATTTAAAGCTTTACCAATATTTAGTTTTCCACTATTATCGCTGGACGGGGATAAAATTTTACCAGGTTATAATCCTGCAGGTTTTAAGATATCGTTCTTGCTTAACTTAAATCCAAAATATTTTTTAATCATTTTTTCCATATTATTTTATATAACGACCTCCTTAAATAATATAAACTTATTTTATTAACCTAGGTTGCGAATAATAAAATAAAACGCGTAAATAATTTATAAACCGTAAATTTAAAATATATTTTAAGATAATATATTAACGATCGCTATATATATAGATAGGTTACCAAAAATTAAATCCTTTTTATCCTTTTAATATTTTTATAAAAATAACTTAGTATGCTTTTCGAACAGGTAAATATTAAAAAATATTATAATTTTTTTAATCGGATATATAAAGTATTAACTTAATAATTTCTTTTTTTGTTACCGATTAATATCTTAATTTAGGTAATAAATTAAATATATTTAAGATTATAAGTCCGGATCGTTTCCTTTATTTTATTAGAGATAATAATAACTTAACCTTTATTAATTACTTTTCCGGCTTTTAAAATAACGGCTATAATTTTAAATAAAATATTTATAACAATTATTTAAATAATAGCAATAAAATATTAAAATCGTAAATATTTTTTATCTTACAAAATTATTAAAATTTGCTATAATCCGGCCGATACCGTATTATTTCAAAGTTTATCGGATTATAAAAAAGGTAAAGTAACCTTTAGCTATAAACAGATATTACCTTTATTATATAAAATAATAGGAATAAACCGATTGGAGTGTGACTCCGGGAATAATATTATAAGAAAATAAAAATTACGATTTTTATTATGCATTTGGCGTAATATATGGTCCATATTTTTAATATTTCATATAAATATATTAACGAATTAATTAAGATTTTTAAAAAATAATATATTTAACTTTTTAAATTTTTCGTTTTTATTCTGCATAATACGTTTTTTAAACGATAACATTATAACTAATATTAAGCTAATTAAAATATATAAAGATAATTAAAACGATATATAATAATTAAAAATAATAATAATAATAAATAAAGGTAATATATAAAAATGTAAATAAATTATAAATATTAAATTATATAAATTCAAAACTTCGTTAAGAAATAACAACAAATTATACGCGTAATTAATTTGGTGCATTTAAAATTAATATATTAAATTTTATCATAAAAAACGTATACGCCGAAAAGATTTCTAATAATTTTATCCGATATTATATAAAAAGACATATAATCGTCGGTATGTTTCTTTAATTAATTATGCAGTTATTTCTATACTCATATTGTTTTATAACTTTTTTCCTATAAACTATACCAACTTTTCCTTTCCGATTATATTTATTCTTAAAACCTAATATATACCTAAACATATATATAATTATTTCCGTTATTCTAATTAATTTATTATAAATTTCCGTAAATTATTAAATTTAGGTAATATTTAAAGTTTTCATAAAAATGCAAATTTAAATAAATTTATTAACCTTATAAAAAAATCATCCATTAAAAAATAATCCAAACCAGGTAATAAATAATCAGGTTCTGGTAATATCAAACCAATCGATCGTAAAATTAAGCAAAACATACGTAAATTTAAACATATCTCTACTTAACGTTATAAAGTTTTGGTTACATTAAATATAATTATATTTTCCAAACCTACAATTCATCGTACCGATAAAACCTTAACTATTAATCGGAATATTAAACCTTCATATAACCCTGGTAATATTTACAAACCTTAACATTTAATATATCGCCGGATATTTATTTACAAATTAAATTTTTTTTTAATACAAATTCCATAATACAACATTTAATTAAAATGCCCTATTACTTAAAACACCGGTTATGGATAATTTACAACTTTTTAAACTTTAATTTTTTAATATATATTACCGTTAATCGAAATAACAAAAAGTTTAATACTTAACTTAATTCTAGGTATTATTAAGCAAATAACCGGTAACCGCCGATCAATATCAGTTATACCTTTATTTTTTAAAATATTTTAACTTTATAATATTATTTCAAAGTTTTCATTAACGGTATCAACTATTCCAATAAATTTACGTATTATTAATCAACTCCCTAAGCCATTTTTAAACATTAAAATATTACGCTTTTTTAATTTTTAAATTGGGCATTAATAAAAATTAACTTAATTCTAAAACGACCAAAATATTATATATTACGTAACGTTTAAATATATTAAAGTAAATACTTTTTATTTTTTATAATATTTTTAACGAATTCTTATTAATTAATATAAAATATTCGGAATTATATTTATTAACTTAATTAACAATTTAACTACCGGTCGATATATATAATAACGAATTAAAAACGAAAACTTTTAAATAATTATAAATATTTTAATTTAATATAATCGTTATATTTTAAAACAAAAATAAAAAGTTACCGTTTTATCCTATATTTATCGAAATATTTCGGGCCGGATTTACGGATGCTTTTATATTTTTGCTTACTAAAAACCTTCGATATATTATTAACTTATTTATTTAAATCTTTAGAATACTTAATATTATCCTATACAAACTGTATAAACGACGATATAAAATATTAAAATAACTCGATTAATATAATATATATTTATTTTTTAAATATTAATCGATTTCAAAATTCCATAAAACATTTTATAATAATTACGTCGAATTTATCAAAAATTATAATTATACCTTCCGGGATAATCGGTTCGAAAACTTTAAAACAAATTATAAACGGTTATTATAAATTAAAAAAAATATTCGTAACAATATTTATCCGATTATAAAAATATTCGATAAAAATTAATTTCGAAACAAAATTAAAAAATATATTTCGGACCTTTAATACCGGGCGAATATAATTAAACGTATTAATTATAAATAAGGTATAGTAAATATCGTATAAAATAATAATAAGTAAGGTAATAATAAAACGTAATAAAACTTTTATATTTTAATTTTTTGCAATTAATTACGTTAATATTTTCCGCTTTTTTAATCCGTTCGTTTTCAATATATTATTATTATTTACGATTACGTAACTTTCGAATCGATTATTAAGTATTTATACCTTAATATTTATTCTTATAAGTTTTAAAGCTTTAAGCTATTAATTTTTTAATAATTTAACATTAACAACGTTTAAGGTATCCGATATCCTATCGTTAAGTTAATCGGTAAACGGTTTCGTCCAGTTATCCTTTTGTAAATTAATTAGCTTTTAATATCCTTTTTCGTTTTTTACAAATTATTTTAATTTAATAATAAGAAAATTTCTTTATAATTTCGTTTTATTAATTTTTTTTAAATAATAAGTACCTAAATTAATAATATCACTAATTAAATACGGGCCATTTTAATAATATTTAAGTTTTATATTTCTAAATATATTTATATATTAAAACGTATTATATAATAATACCAAGTTATTTACTTTCAAAAATCTATTTTTATTTTATTTCCGTCTTTTTAATTTACCAATTTAATAACTTTATAACATTAATTAATAATAATTTTAATAACCTTAGTTACGTCCTTAACTTTCCTTTTTCAAAATCGAATCCTTTAAATGATCAAATCTTTTTTTAAGATATTAAAATTCCATATCATAATTTTCCATATCGGCAGAATTATTTTAATCGGTAAAAACGCTTTTTATCCGTACAGCAATTTATATAAATTTAAACCGTAATTTTTTATAATAATATTATCGATAAAAACTATTTTAAACAAAAACTTAACCCATCCTTTACCAGTACTATTCGTCGTTTTTATTAAACCTTTAACGATCGGGATATATCCTTTTTTAACCAGGCCCTATCGCCATATAATATACGTAACTCCAACCTTTCGCTAATCTCGAATACATTATAAACTTTAATTACTTTACCTTTATTTTTAAAATCATTATTTATTTTAATCTTAATCAAAATATCGTATCAGTAAAAAATATATTTATTTAAAAACTTTTTAATTATTATTAACGTAACAAAACGTAAAACTTTAATTTTTAAATAATTAAATAATTTATATCTTATTTCGACCGTAACTTTATAATTATTATCGTTAAACATAAATTAAATATTAATTACCTAAATAATAATTATATTAATAAGCTGCGAAAAATTATAACTTTTTTCAAATCGTCGATCAGTTACCTTCTAACATTTTATATATATTCGTATTATTTTCCAAATATAACCAAATAATTTGCGTTAATAATAAAAAGCTGTTTTATAACAATAAATCGAATTTTATCCTTTATAACTACAATCCTTATAACATTACTTAATTATTACAAATCGCTTTCGTTTAATATCGACAACTTTACGGCTACCGTATCGTTTATTTGCTTTATATTATAAAATACCGTTCTAAATATAATATTTTAATACCTTAACTTTAAAAACGGCTTTCTTTTTTATTAAAATTTTACGTAATTAAATAAAAAGGTTTAATATTATAAAAAACTTAACGTACTTTTATAAATTTTTAAACCAGTTTTTAATAAAAAATCTTTATTTATCCGTTTTAATAAAAGTTAAGGCTATACCGATTAAAATAAAGTTAAACCGAATAACATTTAACTAAATATTAATAAAATTATTAACTTTTCCTTCTTATTAATCGTCCAATACGTTAAAAGTTTTAAGCAGCTTTCGAAATAAACTATCGACGGCTAAATTTTTTTTATCAGGAATATATTTAATTTCGAAATTAAATATTTTTATTTAAATAACTTAATAAATAAACATAACTTTAAATAAAAAGTTTAAAAAATTATTAATTTAAATTATTAATACCTTAATATCGGTTTTTAATATAAATCGAATTTTATAAATATAATTTCGGAATCTCCTTAAAACCTTAAAAATAATTTAATATTTTAACTTATTAATATCGTAATTTAACTTAACGCTTTTTTGAATACCGTTTTCGAAACGTACGGAATATTCGATATTATTAATTATTTAATTAAAAATATTTTCAAACCCGTTTTTATTTATATTTATTCTTATAATAATTTTGCTTATAATAAAATTATAATCCAAAATAACCAAGGGTAAAATAATAATAATCGCCTTTTTTATATTTTTTATAACACGGTTTTAATTAAATCTTTAAACGAAAAATTAATTCCTTTAAAATAAACGTATAAAAAGTTCGGTTTTAATAACGAAATATATAACAAAAATTTAATAATAAATAACGATATCTAAAAAAGCTTTAACTTTCGAAACGTTTTTACATAACAAAATTTTTAAAATCGTTTTTACCTTAACTATATCCGGTTACCGTTTATTTATCCCGTAAAAAAATCTAATTATAACGATTATTTTTTAATATTATTAAAATTTCTTTATATTAATTAATATATTAACAAATTCGTAATTAATAAAAATTTTATCTATATTAACAATATATTTATATACAAATTGCCGAATCCCGGAAAAGATTTTTTCGTCGTTATATTTTATCTTTAAGCTCTTAATACCGACGTTATTAATAAATAACCGGGCAATATCGGGCATTAAATTGTTAAAAATCCTCCTTATTACGCGGTAAAAATAAATCACAAAGTTAATAAACCTTATAAACATATTAATATATCTAAAAAAACCCAAAAATGTTATAAAAATAATAAAATCTTTATTAACAGGAATTAATATAACTTAATCGTAACCGAAAAAAAAAATCCACCAAAATAGTTAACGAATATATAACAAAATCTACAAAAAATTCGTCGTAATTTTCTGGCATAAAAACATTTTGCAAAATAATAACGTTTAATTTAATAATAAAATTAATTAATTATAAATTATTATCCTTTTTTTCGATAAGGAATTAGGTATTCTTATACGCAACGTAAAATTATTCGAATATTTTTCGTTAAATACGTACTTATAACATTTCAATTAATTTATTTTTAAAATTAGCCGGTACTATTATACTTTTAAAATATTATATTTTATAAAAAATTATCCGGATTTTATAATTTAATACGATATTCGATTAAATTTTATTATAATTTTACCAATTTTAAGCTAAGGTAACCTTTTTATAAAAAAAACATTTTTTTAAATAAAACCTTTTTAATACGATTAAATTTGTTACTAAATTAATTAAAAATAACTTTAACCTTTTTTTTAATAAATCGGATACCTTATAGTATAATAATAAACCTAAAAAATAAGGTAATTAATAATATACCAGGTTTATTAAATTCCTTTTTACTTTAATTAATAACTTCCTAAACCTTTTTAAACTTTTTAACTTTTTAATCCGGGTTTCCGGATAATATTAATCCGTCTGGTAACATATTATCGATTAAACCCATTTTTTTTATTTCGGTTTATATATCGTATTAATTTATACGGTCCGATTATTATTAATTTTTTGCTATATTTTATTTTACAATATTTTATATAAGGTATATATAAATTTTTTATCGTTAAATTAATTTAGGATAATATTTCCGGGTTCCAATTTATTACCTATAATTTCCTAAATTATTTTAAAGTTTTAATTAATATATATATTATTAATTAAAAAAACGTAAAATTTATAACATATTGGTTTTTATTTTTGCTTATAAATTTATTTTCGCTAATAAAACGGCTTATTATTTTACCGGCTACTTTTTTTTAAGCTTTTTATTAATATAAATATTACGTATAACTTTTTTAACAGAAATTAAGGAAATAATAATTTTTAACGGGCCAAATTTTAAGGTTCTTTTTATTACGTTTAGATCTATATTTAACGTTATCTTTAATTTAACCATAAAATTAAGTTCCAATATTAATAATTACGTAACGTAATAATTATTAATAATAAACAAGGAAATAATAATTAATCGGTTAACTAATTAAACGGGTATTTTAATAATACCTTTAAACGGAATCCTTTTTTAAAAATTAAAGCTTATAAACGATACGTATATTTATCGCATAATTAATCCATATTACTTAACGTATAACGTAATAATAACGCTAAATTTAGCTCCGGTATCGATAATTTTATTAATTAAATCTTTGCCGTTTTTATAGCTTACTTTAACTGCCAATTTAAATAACAAAATAATACATTTAATTAGATTATATTGCTAAATTAATAAAACTTTAACTTTTTTTTAATTTTTTACTTTATAACCGATATTTATAATAAAGATTTTTAAAAAAAAAAAAATTTTAATTTTTAATCCTTATACTTTAATTTCAGTTATCTTAATCGGTTTTATATTTTTACAATTAAATACCTTTAAAATCTTAACAATTATAAAATTCTTAAAAATTTTTCCGAAATTTGAGCAAATTTCGATTAATTTAAATCAAATAATTTTAAATTTTTTTTAAAGTTTTTTCGGATCTTTTTTTTCTAGAATTTAATTATATATTTATCCATTAAGCTTTTATAAATAAAGGTATTATTTATTTAAATAATATCGTTTATTTAAAAAATATTAATATTTATCCGAAAAATATTATTTATTTAAATGCCAACTTTCATATTATAAAATATAAATTCCTTAAATATTAAATTATTATTATTAATCTCGTACTTAATTTTATTCCTTTTTATACCTTTAGAATTATTTTTTTTATCTTTAAATCGTTTGGCCATTATAACGCTAATAAATACCGCTAATTAATTAAAGTTATCGATTTTTAAAATTCGAATTTTTTTTAAATAACGGGTATTTTTGTTTTCGACGGGGTCGCTTTATAACTATTTACGTAAAAGTACCTTTTTATAAAACGATTTTCCTTTATAATTAACAAAATAAATTATATTAATTTCGGTTACTTTAATTTAATTAATATCAAATTTTTATTAATTTAGTTATAAAATCGTAATATATTTTTAAAATTTAGCTTAATTAATAATATCCGGATCGGGGTTAATTAATTAATTATTAACACCCCGGAAAATATCGTTTTGCTAATTAAAATATTACATTTTCTTTTTAAATCGGGTAAAAAAAATTAATAAATTACAAATCCATTTTAAAATATTTTTCCATATTAAGATCTATTATTTAATTACTTAACTTTTTAAAATTTGAAGAAACTAAATTATACTTAAAATAATTTTATTTTTTAAAGTTTTAAAAAAAATAATGTAACCGTCGTCGGCAAGTAAAGTTAATCCGGGTAATTTTTATATTAATAAATAAACGGTACTTTTATATATTATATCCAAACTTTTGGCAAAACTAATAAATACCTTAATTAAAATTACCAAAACGTTTATTATAACCTTAATAACCGTTTCGATAACCTTTTTAACCTCGGTATTTATTTCGCTTACAATAAAAACTTAATCGACTAAACTTATCCGGCTGGAAATTAATTATATTAATCGATAAATCGGCATTATAATTATATATTCAAAATACCTTTTATTTTAACGGAATATAATATTATAATATTCAGGTTACTTTTCGGTTTTTTATTTTATCTTTAAAAACTTCGAAATTCTGGATTTATCGGGCTTAATTAATCTTTAACTTTTATAACGCGTTCGTAATTTCCGATACCTAATTAATCCGACCCGATAATAATTATTGTAAACGAAGGTTTTCTTATCGTTATTATTTAGGCTGCTAGGCCGAATAAAGCCGATCCTTATTTTTTTAATTAATATCGAAACGGACGCCTCCGTATTATCGCCTACGTTTTTTATGTTTAAAAAATAGAGCCTTATTTATAGCCCAGTTTTTAATTAATATAAAAACCTTGTTATAAATTATTACGTACAAATTCTTAAATTACATATTTAAATTATTAATAATTTTTTTAAAATAACCGGCTAACAACTTTTTTAATAAGCTTTTAATATATTCGTCTTTATTAACTAACTACTTTTTCTATTTAATTTTTTTCAAAACGTTTTTTACCTTAACGGTATGCTTTAAGTAATAATCGTAAACCTGATTAAAGTTATTTCGTTGAATTTACTTAATTAAAGTCCTTAATTAATCCTTAATTATCCGAATCTACTTTAAATCCTGCAATTTAAAAGTTTTCAAAATAATTTTAATTATGTCGTTTTATTTAATTATTCCATTAATAATTATTTTAATTCAATTCTTTATATTAATGCTATCGGTCCAAAATAATAATTTGGCAAATATTTTAAATTTTATAAGCTTATATTTTTTATATAATTAAATAATCCCTTTAACTTAATCGGTAACTTCGAGTTTTAAAAAATAAAGGTCCGAATAAGCTAACGGATTTAAAAAACCCATAAAAAACGAAAACGTATTTATAATAAATATAAGAAAACCGTATTCGAATTAATCGATTTATTCGAAAAATATAACGTCCAGTATAAACATTACAAATCCTATAAATAACTTTAAAAAGTTTTAGGTTAATATAATTTTTCGTCTTTTCGATATTTTAATAATAATTTTAAAAATTACTTATATACTTAAATCCTTAATAAACTTTAAAAATCCGATTAAATTGTTACTATTTTGAAGTTCAATTTTACTAAGCTTATTATCGTAAAAATTCTTTATTAATCGATATTAAACGGTCGTATTTAAGGTAAGGTTTTAATTTTTCGTAAAACTAGAAAAGTTTGATATTAAAAATAATCCGTATTATAACTAAACCTAAGTAATAATCTTAAAAAACTTCGATAAACTTTTAAAAATTTTGCTAAAATTTATTTTAAATTAATTAATATTACCAGTCCTTAAATTATTTAAGCTATAAAATATTATTTTAACGGGGGTATATTTAGGTATAAAATAAATAATTATCCGTAATAATTATTTTAAATATATTTTCTTTTTTTTACTAATCGTTTAAATAACCTTATCTTAATTAATATTACGTCGCTAGTTATCTAACCATACCTTTTTCAACTTATTAATCAATATTTTTACTATTAATTTAAACGTTATAATATTTAAATTTAATAAAAAGAAATTCTAAATAATATTACTTAATAATAACTAGATAAAATGCTACTCGATTAGCACTAAAAAGATCCAAAATGTATTACGTAATATCCCTTTTTAATTTTTATATCGTATTAAGGAACGTTATTTTTTTGGTATTTTTTTATATGCAAAATAAATAATTTTATAACCTTATTTCTTTTTTTATTTATATTTATAATTCTATTTATATCGTTAATTTTGTCGTCGTTATACTTATTTTAATTAATCCAAATCCTAATAATTACATCGTTAACGACCTAATTTTAACTTTTTTAACTTTTGTTAATTAAATTTTATAATTTATTTTATTACGTAATTTTTTTATTAATACGTATAATATTCTAAATTATACAATCGGTTTAGAACTTGGGTAATTAAGCCAGGTTCCGATACCGATCGTCGTCCGCGCTTATACTTTTTTGCCGTTTTCCGAATAAAATTATATTTTTAAATAAAATATCGTACTTAAATAATTTAATAATTTTTTTTATTAATCGGAAAAGGATTACGTTATTATCGTAATTATCGGTCGTTTACTATAAATCGCTATCAGGTTTACATAATCGTAATCGTAATTCTAATCGTAATTACGCTTTTAATCAGGACCTTATCCTTTCCATCTTATAATCGAAAATCGAAAGTTACTTTAGTAACTAACTAAAGCTAATTTCTTTTCCTTGGTAGCTAAATAAATTGGAACGGGGAAAATCGGTTTTAATTAATACATAATCGAAAAACATATTACAAATAAACCCAGGGTTCAAAAGATAACAAAGGTAACGTAAACTATATTCTGGTGTTAAAACCAGTCCAAAAACAAAATTATAAATAAACTAGTGAGTGTTTCGGGGTTGAGCCCGGCGAAAAGAACAGCTAGAAATATATAGGGGGTGCTAACTAAGCGATTAGTTAGGCCATATGTCCGACTCTGCACCCTGCTCCATTTTAATATTAATATAAAAAAACTTATATATATTTTTCTTAAATATATTCTAAATACCTATAAACTTTTAACGAAGATTATATTAAATAAAAGCCTAAATTTTATTTTAAAATTCTAGCAAAAATTAATAATTTAAATTAAATTAAATTATAAATAAACGAATAAACGGAAAAAATTAATTAAACGTTAAAAATATATTTATAACATTTTGTTAATTACGAATAAAATAATTAAAGTAATTATATATCAAAAAAAAGTTCTTTAAATTCGTACGTAACCAAATATTTAAATATTATAATTAAAAAAACATTTAAAAATTAACTTTTTTTAAACAAAAAATTTATTTAGTTAATAAAAATATCCAAACTAAATAACTTAATAAAAAACTCGATTTTAAATATATTAATCTATACAAAATTATCAAATAAATTTTAAAAAATAATTATAAATTGAAATTATTACTAAAAATCAAACTTTATCCAATCTTTTATATTCTCTTATTTAAAATAACAATAAATACGATCAAAATTAATATAAAACGATTTTTTTTTTAAAAAACCGTACCGGTTTACGAAAAAAAAATTCTTAATATACGGAAATAAAATGGATTTACTTAATACTTAATTAAATAAAAAAATTATTTAAATTTTAAAAATATCTAAAAACTTACAAAAAACCTTACGAATACCTAACGCTTTTTTAAAAAACTTTTACCAATAACGTCGAAACCGCCAAGGTTAAAATTCCAGTTTACGTTACTTAACGATACCCAATCCATCCTATCAAACTAATTAACAGGAAAAATGGCCTACGTAAATATAACCATTTCGGCTATTAATTATTTTTACTTCCGTTCTAAACGTTTAAATTTTTCCATCGTCTTTATACCTTAAATTTCCTAACGTAACATTTTAATTTTACGCCGTCGTAATAATCTTTTTTAATTTTATAACCGGGTCAAACAATTAAATAATTCGTTAAAATATTATTAAGCCCTAAATAATCTTTTTTTAATAAAACGTTTTCAAAACTTTAATCGGTTCTTTTTATCCATTAACCTTTAATATTTTAATTCGGAAAAATCATAAAATTTATAAAACTTAATATATTTAATATAATAAGAATATTTTTTAAAACTAAAATAAACCTTATAAATCTCATTTTTAAATTTATAATAAAAATAAAAAAAGTTAAAAAACATATTAAAACCAAAATAACCGATTCGTTTTAACAAAATTAAAACGTTATTACGCTTACGATAAAATCGTTATTTTTTAATTTAATTAAATATGATAATTAAATTACAAAACAAAATAATAATAATAAAATTATTTATTAAACGATACGATGAACAAATTAATTATTAAAAGCAAAAATCTTAAAAAAAAAATTGTATTATAACCCAAAAACTTAACCTATTACCAAACGGTCGAAAAATATATAAACATCTTTAATAAAAGGTTTTAACTTACGTAACCGGTTCGATAAATTTATTAAAAAAAATAAAACTTAACGTTTCGAATTATCGAATAAAGAAAATAACTTAACGAGCTTAACGGGCTTAATAAAACTTAATTACTATAAATAAATCGAACTAGTTCGAATATTTTAAATTATATAACGGCAGCTACCAGGATCAAACCGTGAAGCTGGCAACCGTTACGTGGGGCTAACAGCTGCCATACGAACTAGCCACCTGCCACATAGAAAGTAAGGATATTTGTAAATCTTTACGCACTTTGCAACTTTGCCTTTCCTTCCCCTTTTTTTTAGCTTAAAATCTTCGTTTATAACGCTAATAAATTAATTATTATGCTATATTTCGCTGGCCGTAATATTATTTTAAGCTTATTCCCTTCCTTACTAGCCTAGCGATTAATAAAAAAGGTATTATATCTTTTTTACGTCGATACGTAACGACGAAAAATAACGTATTTTAAACCAGACCCAAAACCAAGACCCAGATTAATCAGCATTAAAATTAAATATTTGTTAGGAAAAATTATTTATCAGTTAATTAACGTTTAAAGCAACTTAAATTAATTAAAGGTAAAATTAAAAGTGTAAAAAACGAAGTACCTTTTTAAAACCTAAACCAAAATACGGAAAACGATATGCCGCAAAACGAAACCGAATCCGTAAAGATAAAAGGTTTATCAAACCAAAATTAAAACCAAAACCATTAAAACTAAAATTATAATTACTTAAAAACCGATCCTAACAGGCAGCTAATAAAATGGCTAACGATAACCAAAATATTTAGGAAAAATTCCAAAAATTCCGTAACGAAATCGCTCGCTTTTAAGCTAAATAAAGCTATTATTTCCTTATTCCTTTTAACGACGCCGACCGCCCTCGCCGAGAAAATATTATTAATAACGCTTTCGGTAATATTAGCACGTTTCGCCTTATTAATATGGCAGCATAACCCGCTTTCCGCAAGTTCGCGGAAGTTAATAACGTAAATTTTAATTATAACCGAAAAAAAAAAAGCTTACGTTAATAACCTAACTAAGTTTAGCGGTAATAAAACTAAATTTAACGCCTAAATCCGTAAGGTTATAAATAAGTTCGAAATAAATAAACCTATTTTTCGAAACGAAAAAATTTGTATAATTTATTTAATAAACTTTTTAAAAAGAAAAACCGAACAAATAATTAAAATTCGTTACCGATTAATTACGTAACCTTTTTTTACGTAACCGAAATAATCCAGGTGCTAAAATTATCGTATTACGATCCGAATTAAGTTTTTACCGTTAAAAAAACCCTCCGTACTTTTACCTTTAAGCCCAGCAAAAATCAAAATATTTATAATTTTATTTTTAAATTTAACGGTTTTGCTTAAAAGGCCAAAATTACCGAAAACGAATAAAAGCAAATTTTATAGGAACATATTTCCTTAAACTTTAACTTATATTTTTTTAAAAATAACCGTAATTTTAACGTTATTTACGAAAAATTTTATAACCGCATTATTATAACTGTTTATAGTAACCAGCTTGCTTATAAAAAACGTTAATAAAAATGTAAACCTTAATTATATAATTTTAAAGAACCGAAAAATAAAAACAAAAAATTTTATTTAAATAGTAATTCCGGCAAATTAAAGATTTCGGGTAATACCGGTAAGCCGTTATTAAAAGCTGAAAAAAAGGTTTATTAAAAAAATTGGTACGTATTTTAATTATAATAAGATAAGATATAAAGCTAATAATTATCCCGATAAAAAAAAAGTTGCTGCGGTAAAAATAATAATTAATTCGTTTAATTTTAATTTTAACGAATCGAAAAAAATAAAACCGTTAAAAAACTTTTTAATAATTCTTTTTATATTAATAATAATAAAAGTAAGTAACTTTATAAAATATAAAGCTTTTATTAAAATTACGTAAATTTAAATACAGAGGATTAATTTACGTATTACCGTTTTTTATAATATTAGAATATAAACCCGATTTTTCGTTAACCTTTTTTTCGTTAAACAAACGAAAAAATAATTTTAAATTCGTATTATCCGGTTAAAAAAATTAATTTAATTGCAAAATTACCGAAAACAACCCGTCGGCCAAATAAAAGCCCAGATAATTATAATATTAAAAATTAACGGCCGACGTTTTTCCGATTAGGTTTTTTAAATTATAAATATTAAATACGATATTTTTATCGGTTTCGATTAAATAAAAAAATATAATTTATTATTAAATTATAAAAATAAAAATATTATTTGGCCCGACGATTTATTAGTTTTAATTAAGTTCTTACCGGCGATTAAACTCTTAGCCCGATATTTGCTAAACGGATACGTCAACCTTAAAATTTAGGAAAACGTTTATTGCCGTAACCGCGCTATAAAAAAGGCCGATAAATAATATTAAATTTTTCGACGTTTATAAAAAAAACCCGAAAACGATTTTACCTTAATACTTATATTTATTATTCCGTTAAATATGGTAAACAAAAAAGATATACCGGACGTATATAATACCAAACCGATTATTTCCGTTATGGAAATTGTTAAAAATAACGTAATTATCGTTTTATTAACAAATAAGTTAAAAATAAATTTCCGTATAAAACGATAAAATAAATATTTATTATTTTAAAAAGTTATTTTTTTTAAAAATAAAAAGTTAAACGTTATAATAATAACCGCTTTAAAAGATTGGAAAATATATAACGGTTAAAGAATTTCTTTTCCCGAAAATAAAGATTTGGAGTACGTAAAATAAATCCGGAAGTTTTTATTAAAACTTTTCGTTTATTTAGAAAAAGAAAATTTTAAAAAAAAAGTTAATATTTTTTTAAATTTTTGACTTGGTTATAACGTAATTTTGGAATTCGATCGGCCGATATCCGTTTTTGGATCTTTTATTTATAAAACGTTTATTTAATACTTTTTATTAAAAAAAATAGTAAATAAATTATTAAAGATAAATTTTATCGAATTATATATACGAAAAAATGCTGCCTTAATCCTATTTACCTTAAAACCTTATTTATCGGAACGCCGGTTTTATATCGATTATCGTTAAAAGAATTAATATTTAAAAAATCGTTTTATTTTAACCCTTTTATTTAATGGTATTATGTTTAATTGCCGAAACGTTAAACGTTTTATTAAAATTAACATTATTTAAACGTTTTATAAATTTCGTATTATTATTAAGTTAAAATATTTAATAATATTTAAAATTTATTAAGGAACATTTTAATAAAAAATATTTTTATTTAAATTAAAAATAAGCTTTATTTAATAATAATCGTTTATTAATATTTAATTATATAAACTTTTCGATTATTACGTAAACGTTTACGTTAATAACGTATTAATTTATTTCGGCCTTAAAAAAAATATTAAAAATATTGCAAAAAAGTTATTTACCGGTTATATAAAGTTAATTTTTAAGGAAATATTAAAAAGTTCCGGTTTAACGTTAAGAAAGTGGATTACTTCGGTATTATTATAAAAGCAGGCATAAATATTTTTATCGATTTAGTTAAAATTAAGGTAATTTAAAAATAAAAATTTAAGGATTTTAATAACCGTATTATAATTCGTTTATTTATAGGATTTTGTAATTACGTACGAATATTTTGTTACCATAAAAATAACATAACCGAATTATTAAATCGTTTATTAAAAAAGGATATCCTTTTTATAATAAAACCCGAATAAAAAAAGGCTTTCGAAAAAATAAAACGGTTCGTTTGCGAAATTTTAATTTTGGTTTTTTTTCGACCGGGCTGACCGATTAAAGTAAAAATAAACGTATTTCGTAACGTAATTAAAGGTATTATTTGGTAATAATAAAAAGATAATAAATAAAAATTTATAAAATATTTTTCGAAAATTATAACTTTAGCAAAAAAGGCGTATTTTATTTAAAACCGAAAGCTGTTCGTTATAGTTTAAACCTTTAAATATTATTACCTTGAATTTTAGGGATAAAAGTTTTTTATTATTATCGATTATTAAATTTTATTATATTTTGTAAGTAAACGTATTTTTTTTACGCGTTAAATCCGATAAGCCGATTTTTTTTTTTATTTCCATATTATTTTTTAATATCGACCTGGTAAAAAAAATGTTACCGCGGATGCCTTATTACGAAAAACGGTAGATTTGTTTATAATTAAAGCCCGAAAAAAAAAAAAAGATTTAAATTTTAATTCCGTTAAAATAATTAATTTTTTTTATTATTGCTATTAATAAGATACCGATTAAAATACGAATTAAAAATGTTTTATAAAGTGCCGATTTGGTTAATTTTATCCGTTACGAAAACGAAATATAAAACTTAAATAAAAAGGATAATAAATTAATAATACTTAAAAAAATAATTAATAGCTGTATTTTTTTCCGTACCGTATTAATCCGCAAAATTTACGTATTTAAGATATTTGTATATTTTGGCCAAAATAAAATAATTAAAATGTTAATATAAAAATATACCTGGTTTTGGCTTAAATAAAATATCCGATAATATATTCGGAATTATTACGATTACTGTCGGAATAAAACGTTTCGAAATAAAATCCCGGAATTTTTTTATTTTTTTCTTATTCCGAATAATATTTAGAATTACGTCGCTGTCGACGGAAAAAATATGCTAAAAAACTATTACGGTTATAATTATATATAAACGTTTATTAACAAATTTAATAGGATTATAATAACCTTATTAGGTAAAAAGATTAATATTACCAAAACCTTAATTAGCCGATATTATCGATATTTATATCGTTTTTTAGAATACCCGTTATCTAGATTAACGATAATACAAAATAATTTATTTTTTAATTTTTAATTAAATTAAACGAATTTACCGGTACAAAATATTGTTACGGGAACGTTTTATACCCGTAAACTTAAAAAGTTATCGAATTTATAAATTAAAAATTAAATTAACGTTTACGTTTTTATATCGATAAATATTAAAATAATTAAAACGTATATATATCGGTATTAAATTTCGCGTATAATTTATTATAATATTCGTTAATTAATATAATCTCGTTAAAAATTATATTAAGTAAAAATATTTAAAATTTATTATTGTTAAATTTAAATATAACAAAAATAAAAACCGAATTAATTTAATAAGTATTAATAATTATTAAATAAAATAAAAATATTTAAACGTTTATAAAGAAAATTACGTTAAAAATATAAAAACGTTAAAAGGTATAAATTAATAAAAAACGTTACTTAACCGATTTTAAAGTTAACGATAAAGTTTTCTTCCGTAAAAAAAGTTTCGCGACGTAAATATTAATTATTCGTTTAGATTTATAATAAGTAAAACTTTTTAAAATTGTAGAAAAACGCGAATATGATTTCGTTTTCGATTTGCCGCCGAGCTATAAAATAATTAATTTATTTTATACCGATCGGTTACGTAAAGCCGATAATAACCCGTTACTTTAATAAATCCAGATATTACCGTTATTTAAAAAGATTAACGGTAAACCAAAATTCGAAATAAAATAAATCGAATAGTTAAAATTTAACGGGCGTTATAAAAAGCTGTAATATTAAGCTAAATAAAAAAATTATGATTTCGACGAAATATAGTACTTTATAGTTAATTTTAAAAACGTATTAATCGTAATAAAACGGTTTTATACGGAACATCCTAAGGTACCTAAATTACTAGTTTGCTTATAAGAATAAATACGCGCGGCGGCGGCCGATAAAATTAACGAAAATTACCTTAATAATAATAAGGCCGCGAAAGTAAGAACTAGATTAATAAAAAAAAAACGGTACCTATAATTAACAAAGATTTATATACTTTTTCTAATTATATATAAGTTTTTAAAAAAGGGTAATATAACGGCAGCTACCAGGATTAAACCGTAAAGCTGATAACCGTTACGTAAGGCTAACAGCTGCCATACGAATTAACCACCTGCTACACAAAAAGTGGGGATATTTATAAATCTTTACGCACTTTGCAACTTTGCCTTTCCTTTCTTCTTTTTTTTAGTTTAGAATCTTCGTTTATAGCGCTAATAAACTAACTATTATGCTATATTTCGCTGGCCGTAACAAATTAAAACAAATATATATATGCTTATTATTTTTATAATTTAAATAATACCAGTTTATAATAATAATTAATTACCCAGATTATTTACGGTTATTTATTATTACTAAATATAATTATTACTTTATTACTTAGATTCCCACGATATTATTATTAACATAAACCGTACAACTAGGTTTAATAATTGGTTAAGCCTATAGCCGTTATAATACATTTAACGAAAAAAAATCCGATTAATTTTAATTAATTTAATATATTATAATTATATTATTTAGATTTATTATTACGAAATATTAAAAAACGGTCCGCTTACTAGTTTAAACTGTTTAATAATATAATACGTTATACTACTAAGTTATATAAAGATATATATGTTAGATATTAGGTGTTCTAAGATAGACAGGACGCCACGGAGGTTACCTATGGCTCAGGGTGGGGACTATACGAGCCACATCCACTAATACAAGCCCTAACCGACGCGGTTAAAGAACTCCATGATCAATAGAACAACCAATGCACACAATCCAAGGTTACGCAGTGTCTAACAATATAATGTCTATTACAAGGTGATCAAAATTATAGCGAAGCGCTTACAAATGTTCAAAAAGTAATATACAGCTTTTACTAAACCATTAATGTGCGAATAATCCAACTCATGAAATGAAAGGTAGCGATACTTCCTTAAATACATGTAAATACAGCTGTAAAAACGAGAGTGCGGTACTGGAGGTAGCTGTGGGGGATCTCCACTAGTAGCTAACCCTAGCGAAGCTTAGGCTCAGCTGTTGTTGTCCAGCTACAAGCCTCAAGTTCCACAACAGGCTATATGTCTACAATCTTCGATCTTCTCCGCTGGTATTTGGTATCTGGTCCTGGGAACCCATGCCTAATAATACATGCAAGCTTATGATTAGACCTGATCAGAGACCAGCTCTCCATGGGGTCTCAATCCGTTGCTGCGGTAGTCGAAGCTATTCGCACTGACAAAACTCGGCAACTCATCCGGGTTACGCGGTGCCAACCGCTTCTCGTCGGTTGTCCGCTGCTTCGAAGAAGTGCTTTCTTTGACCTCTTTTGATGTATCCGCTGGACTAGAGCGGATCGTCCTTAAGATGATGGTCACAAAACGGAACTGCGGTACACCGAATCGACCGAGCATACGTTCGATAAGAGGCTTGAGAAACGGGGCGCATGCTGCAGTAATGAGGCCAATCTCTTCGACTCTATACCACCACAATAGCGGCATCCAGTCCCGGAGAATGTTCCTGCGAGGGTCCCAAGCTGATGAATAGACGAGTTTCATTGCTCCGGCTACAGCCGCGATCGTTCCGAGCGCCATTAGGACGATGACGAGTACCCGTTCCATAACGGGCCTGTGCATCGGCCAAATGATAAATACGGGCATAATAGCAAACACAAGATCGCTTGCTATCCCCATCCCTTCAATTCTTTAGCACCTCCCGAGCTCAAGCTTCAGTGAAATACGAACCTGCATATATATAGGTATAGCTTCGTGATGTTTCTGCCGACCAACATTGTGCATCGGGCACAGGTTCCCACATGGCACGGATGGGGCGGCACTGGAGTAATTGAAAGATGTCGGCCCCAATGGCCATAGCAAACTGGATCAAGATCAAAGCCCATATCACTATTCGCCATGCTTTCGATATAGAGAAGCGAAGAAGCATGCCTCCTATTGCCACTCTGGCGAGGGAAGATGCCCAAAAGGCGATAAATCCCAGTGCGGAGAGACATTTCATGATCTTGACGAAATCAGCCGGTGAAAGATAGTAATCGTAGCGTCCGAGGCCGAAATGTATGGCTACCAGCAAACTGACGAACGTGATCAACTCGCTTAGCTGCCATGAACATTAGCATTATCAGCACAAGACGAGTGCTTATAGCACTTACGAGAGCTATTGTGATGACATAGTCAGGAACCGTCAACCTGGCAGAAGAACGAACTCGACTGTATATACGGACACCGTAGGCCATCAAGGCTACCGCAAACAAGAGTGAGACACCAACGAGCCCCGGGATAGCGTTGGTGTTATCATCAGGCACTGAGGGCTGCTGATCCGTCTCCATGCTGTTCGGCGGTAGAAGAGACTCAGAGTTATGATTTAAATTCCTTCGCTTTGATCATTTCAGAAACGAGAAGCTGATGAAGCACTCGTATGCATTGGCAAGATTAAACGGAGGGAAGTAATAATACTTGTAGGAGCTACGGCTTCACACTCGGTGAATAGAATGTGGTGCCTGATACGCCTTCTGATATGTCACATCTGAAAACGCCGAAAATGCGAGACCCTACACTATGGCGGGACACTATCAGATCTCATATGATACTATCGTAGACGTACAAGTACGGCGTCCGGGGAAAATGACCAATCGGAAGCGAATTCGGCTGGATAGGGATCCGATCCGGCTTCCCCGTAACTCTTGCACGCCAAAGCTAAATAGACCACAAGCGCCACCCGCTCATCCCCGTAATTGGGCGTACTTGGTCTTAAGCCTCGATTGGTTTCACCAAACGCCTTACATACGGTCGCTGATCACTTCTTCCTAGCTCTCAAGTCGTAACATGTGAGTTTCCGAACGCTACAGCGACCTTTAATCTTCGAGTTAAGTTTCTCTTTTATACTCCTCTATTGGTAACTCCTTGAGTCGAAGAGTGCTCCCCAGAATTCGTTGAGAAAGTCACGAAAGAGGTCATCGCCAGCGATTTCCTGTTCCGGCTTTGAGTGTGATCAGAGTTACCTCGCCAAGATCAGGCCCGATTTTGAGGTTGTGGCTGCCATTGCGGCACAGCTGCGAGTAAGATGCAGTTCGGTTAACTTCAGCATAAGCTGCATGCAGTTCGGTTAACTTCAGCAGCTTCTGCTGAAGTTAACCAACTGCATCTAAAGGTGTGTTCGGTAGGGGTAGGAGATGAAGGAAAAGTGACATTGTTGCCCCACTTACCTCGCATAAGGAATTATGCTTTTCGTCCCCTGTAACCCCTAGCGCTTGATCTTGCTTCCGAAAGCAACCCCTTTTTCGGCTATCAGCTTCTGACGTCTTCGATATCCAGTTGTTGCTCCTAGTCCTCATAATATTAACGACATATGAGGTCATAAAAGTTTAAATTTTGACAGGACCGACGACTTATAAGGTCACAAAGGTCAAAATCAGTGTGAGCGGCTGCTGCTTTAGCGGGCTGCTTTACGTCCCCCGCCTTCGCTGCTGTTGCTTTAGCGGCTGCGATTAGCTAGCCCCTTCTAGGCCTGGTTGCTAAAAGCACATTGCATAAATCTTCGCAGCTGTTGCTCATGAAGGTCTCACGATGATCGCTTCCTTATAGGGAAAGGCTTTGTGGGCGAAAAGCTGCTGTACACAGCTTTGCAGCTGCTGAGATCTACCGAACGCAGCCTAAGCTCAGAGGTCGAAGCAAGGCAATCCACGCCACCAACTACCCCGCGTGGAGTGGATTGACGTCCATCCACAACCATGTCCAAAATTAAGGTTAGAACCAGCGATTTGTCCATTTTAGATAGCCCCGTGGATTTAAATAAAACGGTGAGCGGTACATGATTGACGTAGGAATCTGTATATAAAAATTATGTACCTTTAAACTGGTTCGTGCACCGAATAGGACTTTGAGTAATCTGGTGATCCTGGTAGCCCCTTTTTTACCCGACCCCTAAGGGCAAAAGCGGCTCGTTTTACGTACCAGATATATAGTTTTATATGTAACACCACAAGCCAAACAATGGCCTTTATGTCCATCCACGATAGCTCTAAATAGATGGATGTCCTTCTCGAGAAAAGTTAAATGAGTCAATTGGGCTTGGCGGTTGCGCAACGAATTACGCAACCGGTGGACTTCGGTTAAGTTGCTTCAACTCCTGAGTGTGATGTGCTGACCATTTTGGTCATTGGTGGCTTTGAAGGTGGTTGCCATGCTTCAGACGAGCTTACCCCAATGTGCCCTAGTCTACTTAGAGATTCTGGGCGTCGCTTCCCTGGCACGCTTGTGGCTTACCTCATCGAGATCTGGCTGGGGAAATTGCCCAAAGGACGGACCAAGCGAACATGAAATCAAACCGTAGGGAGCACGCTGAACTAGAAGTTCATCAGCCTCGCGAATTGAACAAAAAACACTCCAGGTGGAAGCTTGAAGAAGTGATGACACACCTAAATATGCCCTCGTTTTAACGTAGTGAGCTTGCGAACAAAGGGTTATTGTGTCGCCCATCCGTTCCGCTGGATACGGATTTCCTAATTTGGAATTTTAGCGCGTCCGAAATAAGCAAGTAGAGGTAAGCGCACCATGCAGGTCATGCGTATGGGCCCATCTCCAAGGCCCCTGCTAATTTGTATGGCCCGTGCGAGACCTGGCAATCCCTTGGAGCCCCGAATACCGGAAGCTCTGGAAGCCCTAGGAGTCCTAGCTTTGACCTGACCTTATCATCGACCTTACTGAGTAAGAGGCCGAATAAAAACATCGCTGTCAAGTAGTCCTTAGGGCCACACCAACGCTAATCTCCATACTAATTGGCTGGTAACTTCTTATTAACTTTACGGATAATTACATGATGCCGCCCTTATTACGCATACATATCCTTAGCGTTACCGTCTGAATGCTTCCGCCGTTTAACTATTTCTGAATGAAGCTGTCATCGTTGCTTCCGAATAACGCAGCCGTATCAGGACGTAATCACTGCCGAAAAGTGACATAGGAAGAACTAAAGGACTAACCGTTGCATTAGCAAAGCAGTGATATCTTATAAAATGTGTTATATTTGTATGAGAAACGCTAGGTCCTGAATAGGTTAGATAATTCGGGAGTACCTGATTACGGTGTTTAACTTATCCCTAAGACGTAGTATCGTCGACCCTGACCTCACCTAACTTACTTAATTTAATCCTATCGCTAACCTTATCCTCGATAGCTGCCCGACGACATAGCTGCCCATCAACCTGGCTGACCGTCGACCTGGCTAATTGTCGACCTGCAAGCCCAGTAAGCCTTGAAGCCCTGGAAGCCCTAGGTCTTAACCTGACCTTACCGTCGACCTTATGGTCGACTTAGCTTCCCGTCGACCCGCAAGCCCTAAAGCCCTGGAAGCCCTGGCTGACTGTCAACAAGCTAACCGTCGATCTACAAGCCTAATAAGCCCTGGAAGCCCTAGCCTGACCTTATCGTCGACTTAGCTACCCGTCGACCTAGTAAAAAAGGAATGTGGGGGGGGGGGTGTGCCGGAGCGTATAAGGCGTACGAGGCCTGCGCCAGCAGGCCGAGTAAGCCGAAATACGCGGGAGACTCCCCTTTTTTTCGGTATTAGTCCGGCAACGATTAGGCCGTTAAAACGAGGACTTATTGTGCTGCCGCGGCGTCTCGGTAGCCTCACGTTAAAGGTGTCGGCAGAGTTGAATGCAACGCAATCCACTCCACCGACTCCCGAATGGAATAGACTGCAGCATATTCACGGCCATATATTTTCAGTAGATGGAAATAGCAATTTTCCCAACTAGATAGTTACGTGGTAAATATTTACCCCAGCAAGCTCAGGCCTCGCTGGCTCGTATCTCCAAGTACTACTTTTTTACTCTGTGAACTGAGTACTATACCCCGCCCCACCTACGTTATACCTTATCTAAACACTCAAAACCGTAACAGCGTCACCGACCGAGCCACGCCGTGAACTCTATTTCCTGCAAACTTTGCATGGACTCGGTAAGTTTTGGTAGGCAGGACATAAAAAGCCTAGCTGGGCTTACACCTACGAGCTCTTCTGCTTTCCCACGATCCTCTATATAATTATAATTAATCCATCAACCTTTAATCCGCAAGGGCTTCCAGGACTAGCAAGCCCGTATGCCATTCACTGGTTTTCGCCTTTCTTCATCACAATTACCGTGCTGGTGGGCGTATCTCGCTCCTGTGCATGGGTTCCTACTTTCGTCTCCTCTTTACCTACTACGGAGAGCCGATTGATCGACGGAGAGCTGCCCCAATCTAGAAAGAAGGACTTATCGACAGCACGTGGGCACGACGGGACCGGCCGGACCGTGACGATGCAAGAGGAACCTGTTCACCCAACGCTTCAGGCACAGCCAGCGCCAGAGCTGGCGCGAGCAGTTATTGCACACCTAACCACCATCAGCCAAAATCATGTGGGGCCGTCCAGCAACACCAACCCTACTATCGCTTCCACCACGAATCTAGACCTTCTTCTTCCACCTTTTCCGAAGTCTGAGTGGGTGCATCCTCTTCCCTCTACTGCTTTCTCTAGCCTTTCGGACTCTCGGTCCCTGGTAGATGTATGAGCGCAAATCTGACCAAGAAACAGGCGAGCAACGACAACGGCAACTCCACCACCCGAGTACGAGGAGTGTGTGGGAATCCTGCCTGTCGTCTTGGCAAAGGGCAACCTTAGCACGGGAGCCGCCTTGGAGCCAATGGTCATCACCCGCCTGGAGCGCCTGGAAGCCGGCCAGAACTGGATTGAGGCGGCGATCCTTGGCATGCAGCAGCAGTTGCAAACTTGCAATCAGACTTCAAGCGGCCGACGCTCGCTGCGGCTATTCTGCCCACGGTTTCGGTCTGCTTTGGTTAAGGGAACGCGTCTTTCGCCTCGTATGATATGTGGTTGGTTCGGGGATCAACTCCTTCGGGTATCAGCTCATGGTTATCTGTTTGTAGCTAAAGGGCATCGGCTCCTAGCTAAAATGCATCGGATCACAGTTTGGTTAGTGGAGGTTGACAACAATCCCGCTCACCGCGAAAGGGTTATGACGGAAGTAGCTGAGGCCCGACGAGAAGCAGCTGAGGCCCGACGAGAAGCAGATCGGTGTGAGGAGATCGCCAGGTGTATGCTAGAATGCCTCAAGAATGGTACCGACTTTGAAGAGTCGATGGCATACAAGCTGGTTCTGTCAGACCTCCCCAAGTAGTATTTGTCTTCCCTCGACATTGATATTGACCTACGATAAGTCGATAGCTTATTATCACTACCTAGGCTAAAAATAGAACTTAATGCCTCAAACTTTATACGTATGGGCTCGTGACTTCTGACGACCCTTTCCTGCTAGCAATGATATATGGCTCACGTGGCTCAGGGTCGTCGCCGATACAACTCAGCTGGCCTACGTGTTGGCGTATCAGCTTGGTATATCCCGTTCATAAAGTTTTTCGCGAGAGCAACCACATGTACCTTACCTACCTTACTTGTGAAACTATCTACCTAAGGTAGGTACCTAGTAAGCTCAGTTTCCGTAGCATGACTGTGCAGTAACCGAAGCGTGCTTTACTGCGTTCCTAAGGTTTCAGAGTGGCTCTTGCCATCTTGTTCCCCTTTGCGGTCTGCTCTGGACTTTGAGACGCTAATGACGACCTGATGCGCGTACCTTCTTGTGCTGTTTCGCTCCTCCCTTTTCTCTGCTGTCTGGCTTGTCCACGAGCTCCGCCAAGATGTCATTCTATAATGCCTCCCCGGAAAGGACGTCCGCGGGACCAACTATGGAGCGCCTGAGACTGTAGATTTGCGGCGGTGATATCTCAGAGCCTTGGATTATGGCGAAAGATCGGCGCTCGAACTGCGTTAGTGGTGCTCTAGGAATCCGGAGGTTCCCTCCGGGAAAAGTGGGTCCACCCCTATTCGAGGTGGCAAAAAAGGGCTATACAACCTTTTATAACCTTCCAGATATTTCCATTATCCACCCTTTGATTAATAATGGAAAAAATGGATTAATAAGTGAATAACCTGCTTAATAAGTTGTTATTCACGAATATAAAAGTTCTGTTTTTTTTTCATTATTATTAAAAGTTTATAACTTAAGAAATTATTAATATATACTTTTGCAACACATTTTAAGAATTCATCCTTTCTTGATTAAGCCTACCCTGCACGTTTTTACATACTAAACCTTTCAGAGTAACCTTATTGCTTCCTGCAGGGTAACCTCACCTTCTGTCCTGCAGGCGCATCCCACATCTTAGAAGTGCAAGCAATATATAGTTATATATTCCTACAAAAAGGTTTTGATCTACCGAATAGTCAGGCACTGCCCAAACCAACATTTAAACTTAATAAAATCCCGGATATTAAGAGCCTACCTACGTCGAACCTGACATGTGAGAAGAAGGGAAGGCATGACCCTTTTACCCTCCGCGTCTCGATCCTCCCTTCCATGAAAGAACCGCGTTGTTCTGGGCTCACCGTCCCTTGCCCCGTCTGGAACCTCGTCCTGCCTTGCCTTGCCTGTTCTTGTCGGGAAGGAACTCAATATTGCTCAGAACCGAGCGGGAATGCATTTCGGCCAAGATTTCATGCCGCAAGATAGGTGACATCAACCCACCTGCCCGAGACGGGCGAAGCTGGCAAGCGCCGCTTTGGTGGAAAATTTGTAACCCAATTCAACATTGACCTCGCCTTCCAGCTGCCTCCCAGCCGCGAGATGGTTGCAGTACCGGAGCGCATGGCAGCTACAGTACTCCTTCTACATGCCGGCATGCATACCGCCAGGTATGGAGTTTGGCACAGATGTCCGACCAACGCTCTCTCTGCCAAGAAGGGCGTCCAAGCCATCCAGTAGGATCGGTAGGAAGAAGCCAACGCGGGGCAGTCGGGGCGGCTCTGGGGGAGGCTTAACAGCGCTACCCGCTCTTGCCTAGCATAGAAATTCGTAAATGCCCTAAATCGGGCAGGGCGGCGGCTTTGCGGGGAGGATTCAAACATGAGATCGGTTCAACACCACGCCGTAGGCTGTGAGTCATCTTACGGGTGACGTTGCTCAAGCAGCGCCGACGCCAATCTTTCCTGAGAATCCACACCAAATACGCTTACTGCTCGCTGTTTCTTAGCACAAGTGAACCCAAAAACGGCGGCGCAGGAGTCCGAGAATCGGCTCACATGTGCGCTCAGCCGGTCACCCTTGCCGCACTGGAAACGGTGGTCTGGCTCGAATCAAGGTTCCGGCCGATGGGGAGCAGACGGTGACTGGGGCCTGATTCCGTCCGGCGGCGTCGGCGAGGCATGCGGGGTACCCGAGACGTCCTTCACTCGGGAGGACGGACCGTGTTTGGCCGCGGGAAGTTGGCGTGACTGCAGGGTATACGGGGAACGCTGCTAGGCATGGGAATGGAGAACGAGAAGATGTATGGATTCCGATCTATCTCGCTAGAGGGATTGGTTTACGTACGATCCGGCCGCCTCTTGCGGAAATGCTGTAGCTTCCCATGACAGTTCTCCAAACGATGGGCAGGTTCCCAACTGCTGTGCCCATGCCCATATTCCCCCCACTTTGATCAGGTACTCCAGCCGCCTGCATCATCGTCGTGAGTCCAAGATCTCTTCCACCTCGAACTCGTCGCCCTGAATTCCATTCTCATCCTTCCGTCCATTCCGCTGCTCGAGAAATTCGTCTGCATCTGCCGTGAAGGCAACTGTTGGCGGCAAAACATGCTCCTTCGAGGAAGGCCTCTCGTCGGCTGGTCTGGGTCGCGAGATTCTGGGTGTACAGCCTTCTCGTCGATGACTCGCACAGTGATTCACACCAGCGCTCCAACCGAACTCCAGCTGGAAAGTCGCCACTCCGTCCACTATAACATGCTTGAGGACTGCGTTTCCAAGTGCCCACTCTTCGAACTTTGCGATAGGGGCTTTGACCGTCTCCTCTTCCTAAGCGGACCCAGGTGAAGGTGGCGGTTTGGGAATGCTGTGCTGGCTTCGACGGCACTTTGAACGCTGGGTTGCTCTTTGAGCCTGCCGTTTGGGTGCCGTCGCGCGGGTTGTAGCGGTCGATGCGCCTGTCCTGCGGTGCTTGCGAGGTGGCTGGACGCCATCGTCGACGTGCTCTGCGACGCTATCCGGCACAGGACCGCAGCCCTCTTCAAAGTTGGTATTGTATTGCCGACCGACGTCTCGCCGAAAGTCAATCCCGTCATGGCTGTCGGGGGACTGTGAGGGCGTCTCGGCGCTGCCCGGCTCGGGTTCGCCACCCTTGCCACCGCAAAGGGCACCTTCCTAACCGCCGCTTGTGCTTGAAGGAAGACAGCTCTTGCCCATCACCCGTCTCAGCGCTGCGTTCATCTTCCAGAGACAGGCGACGGCCGTTCGACAACCGCTCTGCCTCGCCATTGTCGGGAGAGCCACCACGCGGACTCCGGGAAGGACAGAGTAGGTTGTCTGACCAGAGCCTTGGGCGATTCAGCGTTTCGAAGCTGGCAGTACATAGCAGACAGGTTGGGGTGCTTGGGACAGCCGAGACCCTGTCGGCAAGGAATCCCCACGCACTGAAGTGAACGACCGGATACTGGAACTGGTTGGTCCTGCTTTGCGTGTGGAAGCCTAGGTAAGGTAGTAGACAATGGTGCTGGAGAACCTTCCAGGCTACGTGTCTGCTGCTGTTGGGTTGACGTAGACTCGCCGCTTGGGTCGGCCCTGCCAGTGACCGAAGGCTCCCACGCGTCCCTGTCGCCGTTGGCGCCGGGAGCGTCGACAACATTCTTGCCTGCTCAGGGTTGTCAACGTACTGGCCCGCCCAGGGATGCGAGATCCAGGCACATACCCGTACAGGCAACACTGCCAGATTCAACCCCGTTGAACGCAGCTGCTAGAGGTTCGACAAGTGGCGGGAGATAGGTGTCGGCTCGGCTGTCGTCGAGATGGTCGTAATCTGGGCCGGTTCCGCCGGTGACTGAAGGCTCCTTCGCGTCTGCGTTGCCACTGGCACCAAGACTAGCGTCGAAGGAAGTGTCCGCTCGGCCATCGCCGAGATCGTCCCGATCAGGCTCGTCATCACTGGGGATCTCGATTACATCGTCGTGTGACATCCCGTACCGCCATATGGTGGACTGCGTGCATCTTACAGCGGCGGCGGCGGTGGCGGCGGATGAAAAGAAGCTCCAGAGATAGTTGCAGACGGATCCTCCTTCCGGCCTGGAAGACCGCGGCTCGCGGGCTTGGCATATGGCGCCACAGGGGGAGCGTAAAAGATTTGGCGCTCAGGGGAGGCGGTTGCCATCGAGCTGCCAATGATAAAGCGCTGCTCAATTGGAGAAGATACCAAACGCTGTGGGAATAACGGTTCAGGGGAGCGTTTGGCGTGCAAATTTGACCATTTGCGCAACTCCTGAACGGGGAACGAGCGAAGTATATCTGCGTCCGCGGCGAGGGATGCCTCGAGCAGCGCGGCAAGGGGCGTGTCCTGGTCCTCCACTGCCCGTCCCTTCCACCAATCCCAGCGGCAAATAGTAGAACGTGCTCGGTCGTGCCTCTTCGCATTGCAGCCGAGAGTGTCGATTCACCGGTCCCTCGCACTTCTGCCAATCTCGCATCTGCCGTGACAGAAAGGAGACGGCCGGGAAAGGCGACTCTCGCAGGAGATCGTCAATACGAAGCACGACCCTGTCTGGATGTCGTATGACCCACGGCGTCCACCGAGATTGCCCAGACCGGCTTAGCCGATGTGGTGCAGGATCGTCTCCCCTTCCTCCTGCGACCCCTTCCTGCGCCCCTCCGCATGAGCTTGCTCGTTCCCCTCGTCACCCCGTTCCCAGAACCACCAATAGCAAGGCGATATCTTTACCGAGCTGTCGCATACGTACCGTCGTCATGGCCTCAGCGTCACCCCAGGTTCGTGTCTGCCTCGGCGGGGCCTCAACAGAGGCAAGGGTCGCCCGTTATGTGCTCAGGATACAGACCCTTCGTCAACGCCTCAGCTTCCTGCAGCGTGACTTTGCGAGCCAGCGGGAGCGCCGGAGAAGACCACGTCATCTTGGGTCCGCTTCGTTTCCTCGCCTCTTCCGCAGGCTACACTGCGCTAGACCGCCCTCCTCTTACTCTCCGGAAGTCGTCCCGATTAGACCACCTCGCCAAGGCCCCGTTGTCAGGTCGGAGTTGCTATCCGCGTCGGCCGCAGCCCGAATCGCGGCGTGTGAGTCAGAAATAGATCGATCGCAGTCGAGTCAGCACGCTACCTGCCTCTCTCGTGACCAGTCTCCTGCATGCCTCGCCGCAGCTGCGCTGGCAGTCGGTCCGACTTGCGGCCAATAAGGCATCCAGTCCGCAGATGGAAACAGCCCGGACGAGCTATGCAAGGCAGAGGAGGCCTCCTGGTATCTCCGCATTGACGCCTCGACACCTGCGGCATTTGTGTGACTGGTCAAGACAGGCAGACCTTGCAAATTGCGCCAGGTATTCGCCAGGTAGGCCTGGAGTCGGCCTCTCGGACGAAGGGAGGGGACACTGTAGGTAGAAGGGTCCGGAGGAGGCCTTAGGTCAAACATGTAAAAACCTTCGAAGTCTGTTGTACAGGGGATGCAGGCGGATTGTAATCGCTCAGCGGCGACGGAGCTTAGTTGCCGGCTCGGGGGTAGAGTCAAGTCGAGGTCGTGATCGAAATAGGCGGGAAGACTGGCAGGTCTGAGACGGCGAGCAATGCGAAGGAGCAACGTGCGGACAAGCGCTGGACAAGGCATACGGCGCCGCGCTGCGACGTGCGATTCGAGGACGGCAAAAGGGGGGGAACAGGGGAACGCATCCACCTTTGGCAAAATGAGCATCAGGGCGCGGCTAACATGGCTGGGCGGTCGAAGAGCAGGGAACGAGGAGAAAGAAGTCAAGAGTACAAGAAGGGGACGTCGTGGACGAAGGGCTCTATTTATGCTGCCGGTGCGATGGGCCGTGCGAGCGAGTGCGGTCTGACGCGGCGCCATGTCCGATTGGGAGGAGCGCCGAACCCGGCGGACACGACAGCGTGTTCTCGATTACTATTAATACCGTTAGGCTTTACTAATATCAGGACGTATATCGCTCCAAAGCTTACTTATTATATATATCGTATTTATCGTAAATTCTTCAAATAAATTATTGTTTATAATCAGCTAGGCAGGGTGGATGGATTAAGCGCCGAGGTTGCGCAATCGCCTGGCCACGCAGTAGATCGGGCTGCATTGCTTTCAACTCTGGGAGTCGGATTTTAAAGTACGATCAAGCTCTAAATACCCTTTCAACTGCGTTAGAAGAGTTGAAAGTAACTGTGACACCGGAGAACTCCTAAGATCAACCGCTTGTCTCTTCGTTCAGTGTCCAAAGGCACTCCGCACGAACATAACTTATACGAGTCCCTGTAATAAGGGTCCTATCTATATCGTCATGTAGTCTGCTTAATTCAACCAGCAGATACCCTGTGATTGCCTTTGAGACGGCAGTTGGATACCTAAGAAGTGAAATCTGGAAGGATTTTGCGGCATAAACCACGAATTCTTCAAAGTGCGACAAGCCTTTTCTTCGAAAAGGGTGATCACTAATTGTAACATGCTTCATAATATTTCTATCTTTGGAAGAGCGGGCACAGTAGAATTTATCCCATGCAGATTACAGCACCATTTCCTAGTTGATCGTAATTAAGCATCATCTGCTCCATAAATCACGACAGCTTAAGTCCGATTTTGGGGCTCAACGGGACAAAGCGATACCAAAGTCGCTTTCAGATTCCAGCTTTCCAGATGTGGCGCCATTGAAAAAGGCCCTGCGAGTTTTATCGGGTGTTACCCTAATCCGACCGCCAGGCTGAACAAGCTATTAACAGATGACCCTTTGAGAGACAGGTTGAAATTTCTATAGCCGTGGTCTACGACTGTCTGATATCCTTCCTGTTGCTTCAATGACCCAGAACCCTTTGCGCTATTTACTAGGATTGCTGGACAAGTACGAGGGACGCAGTATCTGCCCTACTCCCCCAGCCCTTATTTCAGATCGGGAGCAACAAAAATATTAGAATATAAGACAGTTATTAGGTAGCATGCCAAGGTGGAATCTTCAAGATAGGGGCTGTACAGGGATCGCTAAGTGTAGGTATAGGATCCTTTTCCTCCCACATATGGGAAAAGTAGCTGGCGTTACTGGTCTATTAATCTATTGCTACCTACCTGCGTCACTGTTGCTTCTAGCCTTTCATGCTGTTGCATCGAATTACCTGACATATTGGGTAATGCTTCTGTTAGCAAACGAATTTCCAGAATTTTGTTCTTATCAAATTTCATGCCGTCAGGATCCTCTACTCTCGCTTACTTTCAAAATGGGTGTTGAAACATGGGTGAAGAGCGCCATCAAAGACTTCTTCGGATGGCGACCAAGGCTTGCACAGAAAGGATGCGAAGAGCACGCAAATGCGCCCCTTAATGCCTCATCGGTCAGGCCTGTTGGTATGCAAGGATCTCTCAACTATAGAGTCACTGCCACCGCCGAGAGGATCGTATCCGTCCGTATACTTGAAGCTAAGCTCGGCGGCGACATTGACAATCTTGCACACGAAATTCATGGCGACCTTGTTCCCAGTCCACCTACCATGGCACCATTGGGGTTAAGGGGGCTGATCGCAAGCCTCTTCTGATATATTCTGTCACAGAAGAAATTGAGGGTATATTGACAGCTCTGACTCTAAGGAGGGAAAGATCCTCCCAAGCTCTTAGGCTGATCGCAGCCCTTTTTATTGAGCCTGGTGGAGCTCACCAGGGGTGTTTGATTGGAGCCTTTTAGACCCCATTTTTCCATGACATATCCCATGCCATATCTTCGCAGGAAATCGGTTATCGAGGCCCTAAAGAAGCCTCGAGAGCTCGATGAAAATGAGGTGCGAAAACAGGTCACATTCGTCATGCACTCAGCAAGGTGTGCGCCTTCTTTCCTAAGATTTTGGGTTAGCTTAACGCTCACTTCGTCGCAGATACTTTGTTTGATATTGGCTGAACACCCAAATTACCAACGAAGAGAAGCTTCAGTAGTATCAGGAGTCAATGTTGCACAAATAATCCCTTCTGCAAGGTCTGCAGGAATTCGCATACCCCAAACGCACTATCATCGCGCGGAAGAGTGAGAAGCGCATTCCACACCTCGTCAATCCAGACTATCCGTAAGTGGTCAACCATGGTGGTCTTTCTGAGACGAATGTTCTTCTTGATGAACAAACCGGGACAATTACAGGATTTATCGACTGGTCTCTTGGTCCAGGAGGTCCTTTTGGGTTGGAACTGTCTGCATTACGTGGGCTATCCGGCAAAATGACCAGCGAGGGTTGGTCAGATATGAGCTGCCGTCGGCGGGTCGAGGAAGCATTCTGGAACGAGATCTGGTCGGTCACTGGCGTTGAGGACCTTGACAAACAGATTGAATCTAAAGGCAGTGCAGAGTTAGCCGCCAAGCTTGGCGTTATCCTGAATCATGCATTCAACAGGAACCTGGGTGGGACTATCCTCGACGAAATCTCGTCACGGCCAGCAAGGCATCGCCAGGCCTGGCTGACACGTCCAAGTTGGTCACCTTTGATCATTGAAGGAAAAGTAGTTGAGGAAGCACAACAGAGTAGTACAGATGTCATGGAAAAGGCCCCCCCTTTCTGTTAGGCAGTAATATACGGAACAACGTTGACCCTTGCGGAGCCCTAGGGCCCTATATCAGTGGATCGCCTACACCAAGCGGGATCACCGTTTTCTAGCTTTCTAGATATCAGACACTTATCAATATATCTTTCAAGAGCTGTGCAACTGCTTCCTAGTAAGTGTGACAACAGGCAATGAAGAGGTTGACAAGGTTGCGAACAGATGACACTGATACCATATGCTTAAACTGGTGGATCTGCTCTGAAGGTCAGATGGCCTGCTGCAAAATGCCAATCGCCGATTATAACGTTAACCGTTGCCGTTAGGGGCGTATTCCTTTCTTTCCTCATTCCCAACATACAATCCCTGTTCTGATTCATTACTCGGGAGTTTGGGTTACACGCCTGAATTATGATTAGGATATAGCCTACAATTATCAATCAAGGATTAATACATGTTGGATTACATCCTAGGCGTCTGGCCACGATGATTGGGGCCCACAGATCTATATTGTGTATATATATATATGTACAACTGGTGTGGGGGGTATTGCCCCTATTCTGACACAAACCACACTTATTGTTCACGGACTTCTTCCAAACGATATTGCGTACGGATCGATCCATCCAATATTCGGCTGCTTTCCAGTTGGAGTCATGAAAACATCAATAGGTCGACGGAATGGCTTGACCTGTCTTCTACTAAACACCTTGGTCACATTGCTCGCTTCTTCAGCTGCTTCATCGTAGCCGGGCCCGTAAACATGGTAGACCGCCATGGTAGTATTGGGCCCTATTCTGCCATTGGGTTGCCCGCTCCACGGGGTGTATCCAGCTGGTAAGATGCTTGCGTCAAAGTAGGTGTCCATGAAGACGCTGCGGTGCCCCTCGTTCCACGGCCGGCCGAGCGAACATTTGTCTTCGATCTCGGAAGCGATAGAACTGTTCGCGGCCACGACTCGCGAGTCCGAGATGTACACTCCGTATTTGTTGGGGAATGTCGTGTTGGTGCCCTTCCAAGCGGTGATGCCGCCACCACAGCCACGCAATGCAAGCGTAGAATTCTCGATATAGAGGGTTCCGAAGCCATACAGGAAATCTGTTTGCCCCGCCACGACAGTATCGTAGAAATACGCGTTTCCCAGTTTTCCGACGTATACCTTGATTCTTGTTATTAGTCTCTATCTACCGGGGGCAATGGCTGGAATTGGAACTCACAGTGTCTTGATAGCTGTAAAACCCGCAAGAATAGAATCCGGCGTTGGCACGGCTAACCCCTAATGCATGCGCTGGGCCGTTGGCATAGGGCGTATACTCATTCCGAAAGTCGATGTTGTATGCACGGAAGTCGGTGCACCCAAATGGAGTATCTTCGGGGACGGGGAAGCCAGTCGGCCCCGAGCCGGTCAATGTCGCATTCAAAGTTGGCCCGATTGTAAGTACGCCGGTATAGACGTTATCCGGAAAGACGGCGTCATGGTTAGCCGAGTTCCAGTAGACCTGGACAGCATTCTCCTGTGCGCTGTTTCCATCAATCTCAGCGTACCGCCCAGCCCCCCACGGCCTATCCGTCATGCCAAGGAGCGTGAGGGGACCCTGCCGTGTCACATTCAGTTGCTCGGTGTACGTCCCTGGCGCAACCAATATGGTGTATGGAACAGTGTTATTTGGTATCGAAGCGATGGCGCTCTGGATTGTATGAAACTGTGCCCTCTCGTCTGATTGGCTCACGTATAGAGTCCGTGGTGGGCACCCCTCAAGAGGGTTCTGTGTGTTCCTCTGGCATCGGGTATAGCTATGCACAGGGACAATACCAGCAAGAGCCAAAGTCGGAAGAAGCGCGAGAATAAGGAGAAGCATGTTGGGGTCAACGAAGAAGTTCTGTCATGAGTCTCGCGTTAGATTGTTTCGTTACTTGGCGAAATTGGGAGTCGCCGCTATAGTGTTGAAGAGTTGAAGATGACCGTCTGTTCAAGTCGTCCCAGCGCATCTCGAAGTCGTTCCATGTTATAACAGAGCGAGCGATTGTTTATATGCTTAGCCAAACGAATGGTATTGACAGCTACTGTGCCCCTATCCCCGATTTGAGCAAACCGTTCAAATGCCCGGGTCTGACTGGTGGAAGAATTCAGGCTAAGTGAGGGGAGGCTAAAGCGCAAGACCCTGCCAGATGCTCTTCGATCCTACATCAATAGGCTCAAGGGGCAAAATAGTTACAATATACTATACCACCGCTAGTATAGAACGATACATACCTCTCCACCAGCGATGCGGAGAATCACGAGTGTGCGTCATGGATTCTTCGGCACCGAAGATTAGCTCTTACTGCGAAGCTATAAGTGAGCGATTAATAACGATAATCAAACATATACGGGATTATAGCATGGCAGGAAATAAGATCCGACCGAGATAGCAAGTGCTGGAACGTATAGTTGAATACATCATAGGAACACATAAGTTATAAGATTGGTCTCGGGGGATGTTGTTTTTCTGTTTATAGATCGATTAGTTGCACTCATACACAAGACAGATATACGGATATAACCCTGGGGCTTCATGAACTGATACACATTGCTCCCATAGATTAAGTTAAGTCCCTTCGCGTAACCTTCACGTGCATTCCATGAACTATGCTCTCACCATAGTGCTCCCAAGTAAAGGGTTGGACCGGGTTGAGCATCGCGAGGTCGTACCTTCCGAAGAGCTGGAGTCGATTCTCGTATCAGCTGCTACTCTCATGGCTGTATGCGAATGGGCCTATGCGACTGCAAGTATTGTCAGGATAGCTTACCTCAAACAACGTCTTCTCTATTTCCATATACGCGATCCTTTTGCCCAAGCACTCCCAGCGGCTTCCATTCATGAAGACCAAGCCCTGTGCCAATTCCATCTCTCGAATCTTCTCTGGTTGGGCGCCGATCCACCTATCGGGGTTGAACACAGCCGCATCCTCGCCGAAGAGGGCCTTGTTCTTCATCAGAGTAAAAAGGTCCCATGCCACGTCAGTCTGCGCCGGCACATTGACTCCACAGATTATTTCGTCCTTGTCAGACCTGTGGGGCTGGAGACCCGAGGCGGGAGGCCACATCCGCAGTGCCTCCTTTATAACCGCTTGGAGATAGGGCAGGTCTTTTGCCTGCTGGTCCGAGATCACCGGCCGGGACACTGTTTTGGCGGCAGCGTCAATTTCCTCCTGAAGCTTTCGATACGTGCCCGGATTGCTCGAGACGTGGAAGATGGCGGAGCATATCGCTATTGCGGTCGTGGCTGTGCCGGCTACGAGCTGCAAGACACACTCGGATTCGACGATGTCTTGAGGCAGACCAGACTCGACGAATGACTGGAGAACGTCCTTGTTCTCGATTTTCTTGGGGCCATACCGCTTTTCAACTTGGCCCTTGATAATCCCCAATACGACCCCAAGTCCCCGTTTATCGTCTGGCTTTGGGAGGAACGGCTTCGTAAACGGGGATTTTGCGGCTGCTAGGAATGCCGAAGGAAATAGGGCCGCACCCGTCAGCGGGGGCGTAATGGTCTTCACTATTTGAATGGCTCCGTACAGATCGTCGTTGGCGTCGAGATACCCGAAAGATCGGCCGAATCCTACGGACGAAATGACGTCGTGGACCAGGTATTGCGCTACTCGCACGAGGTCCATTGTTCGAAACGCCTTCTTCGTTGATACGTATTCCCTCTCAACCAGTTGGACCAGTTTCAGGATCTGTTCGTCCACGAGTCGCTCCTGGTGGTCCGACCCCATAGTATACCCGGGTTTCAGGTAGCTACGAAGCTGTTGATGGGCCTTGTTGTTAGACATACATATGAGGCTCTCCTTGCTCGGGTCCAAGCGTATGCAGCTATACCACGGTGATCTTCGGAACCCGGAGGAGACGCTTAGGACTCGACGCAGCTCCGCTGGGTCGTTACAGATCACCATGTTGGGAGCAAGTCGGACCAAATCTGCTCATTGCCACCGCGTGTCAGCACGAACAAAATGAACAAAGGCTCCCGTACGGACTACGTACCACGTCCACTGCTAGCAATGTCGAGACCTTGACTCAGTCTGCCTGAGGCATGGTAGCGCAGAATCCACAGCCTAGTCCAACCTGCCAGGGTGGGTCCTTTGATATGTCGAAGGCGATGCCATGCGGTGACTCGAACGACTATGGAGTAAGCTACGATAGCCGCGAAGGCAAGATAGAGAATCGGCAACATGACTCTTTATCCGTCTCCGGCGGGTTAAGATCATAAGGAATAATATATGGCGCAGTCAGGGGCTGAACTCGGCAACCTCCTCGAAGCTTCCCTTAAACTGAAAGGTAAGAATGTCATCCGCCATCAGGTTACGGTAGAACTCGAAGGTTGCCTTATACATAACGGTTTCTTGGGAACGATTATGCAAATCGTTACCCCGCTTCGTATTATGGAGCAACAGTCGGAGCCCCATCACGGCACGGCGAGTTTCGCCGGCGGGAGCGTCGCTCTCGATGCTCCCGTCGACTCTAAAGCGGCCGAGTTGAGCAACGCTCGGCGGTAACCCACCGAGACCGTGACCAGGTAACCAGGGTTGGAATGCACGTAGGAAGCCGTCGGGTAATTAAGCGGCGAAAAGAATCCGGGGCCGTGCGCCGAGGACGCCCGTTTCCGTAGACAGCCACAACACCTATCCCTGCCTTTGGCCTTGTTTTCGACCGCCAAGTACGCAATATCGAGTACGGCTGCAACCCGTACATATTCGCCTAGCACAAGGCGCTTGCCATTCACTCCCTCTCCGCCAAAAACCAAAAACAAACAGGTTAACCCCGTCGTGGCCGCATACGCTGGGGTAGATACCTGATTACGTCCGTTTGCAGCGCCGAGAATCCTAACTTAGTTATGAGTATCGCACATCGCCACGGGCGCGGGCTAAACGCGTTCGCGTGAGTGTCTGCCACGCAAGGTCCCCGGCCGATGCTGTTTTCTCAGCCAGTTCCCGGCGGGGAATAGCGCGTGAATGAACGAATGCATGGATGTGGATATCTCCCGGCTCCTATTCAATATCAGCGTCAGCCGCAGATCGGCTTGCGGCCGACGTCGACGACTCGGTGCGTCGCGGGTAACTCACTCTCGTCTAGTCCGTGATCGTACTCCTGTTTTTTGTGGGAATACGTAACTATCCGCCGGGTCTTAGACGAACGTTTTCCGATCAAGAGCCCTCTCTACGTAGCCCCACGTCGCCTTACCGGCCGGGGTGCGCCTGGGGCCGTAACGTTATCAACGAGACGGACGTCGACGCCAAGTTAACTGACGGAGGATCCAGACGGGACGCTACCGGAGCGAGTCTTAAGAACACCCCACCCCATGCTTCCGGACTGGGGCGGTTGAAGATGCTACTTCAGAGTCCGCGCAGGGAGACTCGTGGCTCTCCGTGTCTAATTATCCAGCAGCGAGAGGAGCAGCCATACATACATAATCTCATCCACCCCGGAAACCAAGGGGTAGTTAAGGTGAGGAAATTACAGACATGCTGGGTTCCGAGTCCGGTACCTATTAGACAACCGCCCCCTTCCCCACAGCGATACCGATGTCCACTTTCGAAAGCGCCTCCAGGGTCCTGTGTAAGAGAGTCGAACGTGCGATGATGTGCTCGGTCCTCCCATGCAGAGCAACGGACAACATGGTCTGCTTGCATTGCCGCCTCGAAACGCTAAGTTACGCTCCTGTACTTCATGTCGGGGAGTCTGTGTTGGCGAATCACCCGCAGCCACGAGACCGCAAGTGACTTTTCACGGTGACGACGGACTCGCTCCTTCATTTGCGCGTTAATCCCACATGCAGAGAGATACATCGACCTACGGAAGGCGGGTCTTGCCATCACCACCTTTATACCCATCATACGCAGCCGTCTCATGGGAACCCCCCGGCTTCGCCGTAGACAATTTTGAACAAGCGTCGCAAAGGAACGATAATAAAGCCCTGGCGGCTAGAGATAGGGTGATCAAAATGAACGGCTTCATCTAGCAGCGGCAGGAGACCGTCAACATACACACGTAGATAGACTGCACGTACATACACGAGCACACATGGACAGGAGGTCGAGGCCATAACAACAGCAATGTCCTAACGCCGTATATGCATACAATGCCCCGGGCCGCCTCGCTCTAGTACCGGCAGTCACTCGGGCCGGTAGGTATATTATACAATAGAAGGCACCTCCTCGTCCTTTCGCCTGTCAATGCTCGTCATCACGCATCTTAATACCTCTCGACTCCTTCTCAACTACCACATTCGATACCTTTCTCGCGCCCTTGTCTCAGTTGCTGCTTCGCTCATCTGGCGTGCTTTAATCTAACATCCCCTATTTTCATATTTCATAGTCCTTGCTCGTTTATTGTTTCTCAATCAAAACTACTTTCTCGCCAACCCCTCTACTACCTCTCCCTCATACTCGGGCGGCTTCTCGCCCCAGACGGCGGTGCCGTCCTCGACGGCGTAGAGCTGCTTGTACCAGTCCTTGAGCTGGTCGGCGGCGACGCCGTTGTCAAAGTCGAGCATCCAGCGGGGGTTCCGCCAGGGCCCGCGGTCGTCGGCGAGCACCTCCTTGGCGATGTTCTCGGCGCCGCACACGCCGTGCCAGAACTGCCACTCGCCGGGCAGCGAGCCCGTCTCGATGAAGACGCCGCCGCGGCCATCGTTGGGGCCCCACCACTCCTCGGTGCGCCCGTCGACCCCCTCGACCACGGCGTGCGGCATGCGCGGCGCCTTGGAGTGCGCCACGAGCATCTGGCGCAGGTACGGGAAGAACCAGCTCTGGTTCCACGTCTGCGAGACCACGGGGTTCTTCTTGTCGCCCTCAGCCGGGCTCTGCCGGACAGCGACGGGCGTGACGCCGGTCCAGAGGTTCGTGAATAGGGGCACCTGGGACCAGTCCTGCTCCGCCGGAGCCTTGACGAAGCCCGTATAGTCGGGGGTCCAGAAGGGCGGTGTCGAGTGCTGGACCTCCTTAGGGACATCGGTAGGGATACCCGCCCTCCGAGCCATCTTCTTAATCTTCTGGCTCGAGTTGTGCGCGACCCACGCCACGTCCTCCTCGTTATACTCGGCAGGTTGCGAGATCTCGCCATAGTAGTCTAGGCCGATGCCGTAGTCGGGCGGCGGCTTCCCGCCCCTTGCTGGACGCTCGCGCGTAGGATGAGGAGAGGTAATATCATCCCGCGGGTCGCCGCGGGAGAACCAGGACTTCAACTTCTGCCACATGCCTCGGTTCCGCGAGCGGATGAGTTCACGCTGGTATTCTTGCTTGCCGAATATCCGCGCGAATACCTCTGTATCGGTCTTGTACTGGTGGTCTTTGGCGTCCTCAACAGCGGCCTCGAAAATTTTGCGCACGTCGCCTATGTGACCCATGATGGTACCTGCGTTAAGGTAGCGCTGGCGGTTGGTCCCCAAACCGTCCCCATCCTTATCAGTGTGCGGACCGTAGACGTCAGCGGGGAGGTCGGATTCCGGAATTGCATAGCATTCGAGGTCGTCAGGGTTGTCGGAGGAGCACCTCTTCTGAGCCGAGAAGATGACACGTTGGGAAATTCCAGCCTTGGACCCGAGTTCTTTGTAGAGCCGTTTGTTAGCTCGATCGTTTATGGCGTAGTACCGGTCGATCAAGACGGAGGGTCGTAGTTGAAACCAAGTATCGTAGCCATCAGCAATGAGGATCAGGTCATTATCCGTGCCGGATCCCAGCTGCTTCAGGAACTCATGAATGCCTTTGACCTTGGCGAGGTCATGGCCGCCGTGGGGTAGGTCGGCATCATCGAAAGTCTTCTTCCAGTTAACGATGCGCGCGGTCGGATAGCCAAGGACAGAGGCGCTGAAGAGGGTTTTGCAGAAGTCGGGACTGCCGGTGGCGGCGGGCAGCACCAGATAGAAGTAGGAAGAACGAATTTCCGGGGCGAAGATGAGGTTGGATATTTTAGTTGAGGATGGACGGAAAATGAGGACGAGAAAGACGAAGACCACGAAGACGGCAGCACCGACTTTCAACACCTTACTCCGCGACCAGGGTGTTACCGGGGAAGCATTATGGCGCGGTTGTTGTTGATGTTCTTGTTGATCGGGGTCGTCGGCCTGGTCGAGGCGATCATATTTCCATTCTTTTAACCCAATGGACTCATAGATCCTATCTTTCCAACGGGAAGTGGCCGACATCACGATGCATCATGCGCGTATGTATGCTATGTGGTAGGTACAGCAGCCCCTAAGCTATGTCGGTAGCAAGCGATAAGGTCAGGCACGCGATCGTGGATAATTATTAAGGACAAGAATCAAAAAAAGAAGTCCAGGGAAGTGTATGTGGTTGGTGTATTCTTTCTAATTATCTCGTACCCAAAAATTGGGAACAGAACCGACGACGCGGGTGGTGGCAGTGGATGTTTCGTCCAAGTCGTAGCTGAGCCAACTCAACTACCTACTAACGTTAAACTACGGGCTGCAAAAAACAAGGTGTAAGTTACAACTTTGCGGCGTCTTGGATTAAAGCTTTTTACCTTCCAATGTCTAGAATTAATTGGGTAATGATACGATATTAGCATTACTAGGTAATTAGTTGTGGCGAATTTGGTTCCCATGGCGCCAACTTTAATCGAAGTACTCTTACCCGGCGATACTCTGGTACCTCCTACTCTTTCAGGTTACATACAGCACCTACAGGACTGTGTACTAAGGTAAGCCATCACCCCCCCTATTTTATCCATCCACCCACAAGGTTCGCGCCGCCTCCAGGAGACGAGTGTGTGCAATTTTTATTTATGGGAACTCATCCTGCGAACTCCGGCATACCATAATGCGTTAAGCGACAAGCAGCAAAGCAAGCGGCACATACGGCAACTGACACCACAAGGCGGCGTTTAGGGGCTTGGCCCTTCCAAGATTATCTCACAATGCCCCATTGACTCGGTGTTGTCTCGCATTGAATGTGGCTCTCGTGTAGGTCCAGCACATCACTCGTATAGTAAGTACTCTGCCGATATAGCCGACCTAATTTGCACCGTCACGTCTGTGGATTCCCTTGGGGTTTTTTCTAGGAAAATGTTGTTACATCTGCAGAGCCAGCCAGCCAGTAACCGACAGATTATACTGGGCCAAGAAACCAGTAGTCGGTATGATGTACTTTGTGTGTATGTAGTGTATGTACACCCAAGACCTACCTCGGCTGGATACAGTGTGTACCTTCAAAGTAAGCCTAGAACTTACAGTATGTTAGTTCAATCTGTAGTTTCCGTGAATCTGACCCTGGGTATGATATCATCAGAACCATTTGCTGGGGTAGTGTAGGAAGAGTTGCAGTACCTACTGTAGTATCGATATACCCACGCCCTTATCCCTTGCCAGCATGTTTTAGAACCCCTTCCTCCAAACGGCCGCTATCAACGGTATGTACTTTCCTCGCCCAGCACCTAACTTGAGGGCCAGAAATATCGTTTGCCCTGTCTGCATTCAGCTTGGCTAGCTGACCCACCGCCCGCCGTTCTTCTTTTTTCGATCTTCTCTCCTTTCTCTTCATCTGGGCACTCCCATGTAGCCCTGCCTTATGTACTGTACTGCACTGTACGTAGCATGTATGCAGGTGAGGTTAGTGGGTACTTGGTGTTCTATCCTGCCTCTTGGTCTCTCTACATACATACATACATGCATACATACATACATACCTCCTACGATTGTACATTTCCCCGGCATGTAAGCCATTAAAGCTGCATCTTTGACTCCGTGTGGCATCGGTTTCTTTACATTCGCAGTACGACGTGACGACTCTTTCGCGGTAGACATATTTTGCCCTTTGTGCCGAACTGTATTACCTCAATTTTTCCTATTCTAGACATTCTCTTCTCCATGTTCTAAGCCCGCCCCGGCCCTTCAAAAAATTCCCGAGCGACCTTTCAAGTTGGCATCCGGTCCGTCTGCTTTTGTCACAGACGAGATTTCTTCAACCAGACAAGGCCTAATATATAATACCTCGGCGCTACAGCACAGGTAGATCTTATCCATCCCAGCACCATCAACGTCTCCCAAGACAGTACAGATACAGGCCGTCGCTGACAATCAAGCGACTTGGATAGTTACGCGGCTGCTCAAGGGAGGACGGCACACACCATCATCAACCCGATTCCGTCTCACGTCTCCTCCCCTCAATGAGCCGAGCGCTGTCGAGGTGATATCGATATCCCGTCGAGATATGCTCCCAGGAGCCATCCAGTAGCCGCCGAAATGACGACGGTATTATCCGCCATAGCGTCCCGGAGGCGCCTGCTGAGGATCCTGGGCGCCGTCGCCGTCATCGTCCTGGTCACCGCCATCTTCAGCCACCTGTTCTATGACGAGCTTGCGCCCGAGTCCCTCAAGAAGTTCACCTCGTCGACCAGTGATGGCAGGAAGAAGTACGACGTCCAGCGGATGCACCTGCTTATCCCGGCAACCAGCACGAACCACCACCTGTGCCAGCTCCTGACCTCCACCGCCCTCATGGGCTTCGCGGCGCCCGTGCTGATCAACTGGGGCGCGCCCGAGGCCGCCGACGCCTACGTGCAGCACCTGATGAAGGTCGAGGGCGTCCTCAACTACCTCGACTCGCTGCGCGAGGACCAGCAGGACGACCTGGTCTTCATGCTGGACGGCTTCGACGCCTGGTTCCAGCTGCCCGGCGACGTGATGATCCAGCGCTACTACGACGTCGTCAACAGGGCGGCGCAGCAGCACCTAAAGGACTTCGGCGCCGACCTGGTCAAGAAGCACGACATCCGGGACACGGTGCTCTTCGGCCCCGACAAGCTGTGCTGGCCGCTGGGCGACGAGCGGCCCGCCTGCTGGGCGGTGCCCGAGTCGTGGATGGACCCGCTCTCGTTCGGCCCGGACACGGATCGCGGCATCATCGAGCACAGGCGGGCGCGGTGGCTGAACTCGGGCACGGCCATGGGACCGGCCAAGGAGATGCGAGACGTGTTCAAGGCGCCGCTGGATAAGATCCACGACCACCACACGACCGACTCGGACCAGTTCTACTTCGCCGAGGTGTGGGCCGACCAGTCGTACCAGCGGCGGCTCAACAAGCTCGAGCGCGACCGCAAGGCCGGCAAGGACGTCAGCGACGACGAGAACTTCCTGCTCCCGCCGCAGGACAAGGACATACCGGACATCAAGCCTGGCCAGCGCACCGAGTACTACCTCGGGCTCGACTTCGACTCGGCCATCTGGCAGACCATCGCCTTCTACGAAGACTACGTCACGTGGGTGCAGCAGAATTACTCGTCGGCCTACGTGCGCGAGGCCAGCAAGACCGTCAACCCGTACCACCACTTCGTGCTGCCCGAGGACCTGACGTCGACGTCGGCCCGGGCCAACCCGCACGGGCTCGCGCAGTCGCCGCTCGAGGCGCTCGACCGCCGGGGGGATGCGGCGTCGAAGTCTCTCCTGCGGGACGCGCGCCTGCCCGCGGAGCTGCGCTCCTGGGAGACACTACCGCTCGCCTTCAACACCATCTCCAAGACGGTGCCGCCCGTCATCCACTTCACGGGCAAGAAGGGCTACCGCGACATGTGGTGGCCGCGCAACTGGTACTACCCCTATCAGGCGGAGCTCCTGGCGGCGCTGCGGCGCCGTGGGCCCCGCGCCGACGGCCCCCGCCGCGACGCCATCGCCGGCGCCTGGACCTACGCCGGCAACGGCACCACCCTCGGCTGGAAATCCTGGGGCGACGGCCTCTGCGGACAGTTCGAGGCGAAGCTGCAGGGGAAGGAGAGGGTCGAGTTGTAATGCATAATTGTATCATCGAAATAGAAAAACGATTTCTCTCCCGCCACCCCTTTTCTCCTGTGTATTTACTTCCTACAGGGAGGTGGCTTGAAAAATGACACGCCTTGGTTGGGATTGGATGCGCATATGCACTTACATGCCATGCTTGCTTGTATGGAGTAAGGGACGGGCGGTTCGGCCGGGAGCGCGTGTGCGCGTGGTCGATAGGTAGGGGAGTGGATTGTATTGTCAGCAGTCACAGTGATCGCATGCAGGAATCTGGCGTAACTCTCTGTGTGTTGGTTCTCTAAGTTCTAGAAAAGGGCAAATCTAGTCCGTGGGCAATCGCCCTTACATACACTATTGGGTGACAAAGGCTGTCCCAGGCAGCATTCTGCTGCCTAGCCTGAACAAGGCCCACCAGCCGGCAGCACCTGAAAGCACCAATTGCCCGACATGTATATTATATACTTACACCTACAAAAGGCGTACATACACCTGTGCGTGTACGGTAGAGCTTAATTAATCTGAGAGCACGTTCCAAAACAGCAAGCAGACCGGGCGCATCCCGTTCGCGGTTTAGTTTGGGATAGGTGGGCGGCGGGAAGTCTACCTACTCGGTAGGTTGAAGCGAGCTCCCTTCTCGCTATCTATCGATTGCATCGAACACCTAAGAGGGCGCCCCCAAGATTCCGGGGAACCTAACCGGATGGTTAGTCTAGTGTGATTTGGATACCGGATCCGAGTTGTTCGCAGTCAGGCTGTCTGTCTACGCCCGCGAATAACTACCTAACTGTATTCATCATCAATATCTATCTATCTACATGGGTACACCTTACTTACAAACCTAGGTACCGCCTCCACGGAGACCCCGACAAAGGGCCGGGCAGAGAGGAAAACATCACCTTACCCGAGGACCTAGGTTAGGTTAGGCATACAGGGGTTTGTTGCTACTTCTGTCTCGTCTCGGGCTATCTATCCATCCATCTATCGGTGCTGTGCACGCAGTTGGTGTGGTGGTGGTGCCTTGATATTGATCGAACCGCCCCGGATGGCCCGGATATTGGACTAATAATTACTAGAGAACCTACCTAGGGATGACCTTTCAAGACGTATCCGATAACCCAGTGCCTACCTGGCAGTCGACTTCGGTCGCCCGTCAGGCCTCGCGCGGCCCCAACGAGACGGTTAACTAATCGTTCTCTCCAGCTTCTAGTAAGTTACACCCAGAACCTTTCTACCTTAGGTACCTCACGGAACAATGAACCTGTTCCTCGTCAACGCAAGCTTGTATACCTTAAGCGATCTATTGAGACGCCCGAATAAAAGACGTGGAATTCTTATTACTCGTGGAATAATGCTATTAATAGTTGAACTATCAGGATGTCGTGACGAATTACGTCTTATTCTACCATGTCGGCGGCCCCTCCAAAACCTCCGGCTCCGGCTCCGGCTCCGGCTGGTCCGGCCCCGGCCCGTCCAGGGATATGCCAGTCTCTATGTAATGTATTATGAAAAGCGCTATGTTCAAATATGTACATGTCCCTTTTTGCGCATCGCTCCCCGGCCGTGCAAAAAGAGCAGAAACAGTTAATGTATGAACGAATCGCCTCACGTGCGCGACGGCGCGGGAGCTTCTCGGCTCGCTTCGGCCGCTGCCGCGGCGGCTCTAGCCCTGTTCTTCTTTTTGCTGTCGAGCTCTACGAACGAGTATGCAGCGCCACCGAGGACGGTAATGACAATTCCCCACATGTTTAGGGCGCTAAGGTGCACATCAAACAGGATGCCGCCAAGGACGATGGTCAGACATTGTTTGATGTTAGCGCAGACGGTCATGGTTAGAGCGCCAGCAACCTTGTTGGTGCTGAAGCTAGAGACGTTCAGGGCAAAGGCAAGCGCACCGTTGCCGAGCATGACGAACAGGAACCCCAACGGCGAGAATCTCGCCGTGCCCGCAAACAGTTCATCTCTCAGAAAGTCGCGGAACGCAGCCAGCTCACCGGTAAATAGCGCGTATAGAATCGACTGCAGACAGGCCAGTGGCGACATGCGACGCAGGATCTCCCAGAACGACAGAGCCAGAGAACCGGTCATCATCCGGTTTGTCACGATCGTCTTGAACGCCGCCAAGATGACACCCAAGAACGTCAAGATGAACCCTAAGTCTGTGAAGGTGAAGTCGCCATACGTTGCGATCGTTACCCCGAAGATGATGGGTACGAGCGATAGGTATGTTTCCGTCGAGAAGGTTCGGTTGAACAATACGCGGAACAAGAAGGTGGTAAAGAGAGGTGTCGTCGAACGCACGACTTGGTGGAAGGGCACGGATACCATAGCCCTGCGTCGGTTGTCAGCAGTGCCAGCCGTAGAGAGGCGATTGGGATGAAGGACTGCGGCCGTCTGGAAGGCTCCGAGGGAAAACTTACAGTGAGACATTGGAGATGGCGATGTTGATGGTGAACAGGAAAGAGAATGCCACGAGCGCGAGGTTCTCTCGCCGGGTGAGCTTCACGGCATGGTAATGACCCAGCTGTAGCATCACCGTACAGCCGACGGACGAGCAGCCAGCATGTAAGGCAGTCAATAACCAAGGAAAGCGGAACTATCGATGGGGGAACGAGGGGTTAGCAAGCGCCTACGGGCAGGGTCGCGATATCGAGGGGGATCCCGTAGAAGGGGAAGTACGCACTGATCCTAGAATGGCCTTGTTGTAGATGGTCAAACCTATGTTGCATACGAAGTAGCCGGCGAGGTATATGAGCTTCTTCTTTGTCGACACGGTATCTTCGTGGTTCTGAGGCGGGGCGGCCGGTGTCTGTTGAACCGCGCCTTTCTCAAGGTCGACATCGCCTTCACGCTCCGAGAGTAGACCGGCCTGTTCCGTGGTATCCGCATCCAGACTATTATGCCTCACCTGGTCGGCATCGTTTCTGAGGGCATCATCGCGGTCATGCGACCCATTAACCAACGTTGACATTGGGATAAAAGCTGTCCAGTGCCGAACCAAGCTCCCTTTTACCGGCCCGGAACCCAAATCCAACCTGGAACCGCCCCCGTGCACTAAGTTACTCCAAAACAATCAAAAACTGTCCAACCTAGATTTCGTCGCACCGGATCATGTAGCGCGAGAGGGCTGTCTCCTTGCTTATTATGAAAGTATAAAGAGGCAACAGTATGGTGTGAGCGAATGGAATGCCGCAGCCGAAAATCTATATGTGCTGCAAGATAAGAAGGATTGTCAGAACAGCAGTAGCAAGGGGCCGTCGGCAAGTGGTACTAGATAATAATGATACGCTGCAGTTTTGTAAGAGGCAGGTAGGTATTGTACACGAAACGCAAAGGATGATGGTAGTGCCAGTTAACCTAAGCCGAAAGAAAATAGCATGGGAGGTGAGTTTCCAAGACGATGACGAGTGGTGAATGACTTCAAGATGATGAACAAGACAAAATAAAAAATGAACCGAATTTGTCTGAACAACGACTTTCAACCTGAAATTCTACTACATACAAAGATCTCAGACCAGAGTACTTCCTCCCAAGTAGATATATCATAAGGTACTCGATAAGTATGTACCTACAGTACGCCATAACAACAAATGGGATAACAGTGGTCTGACAGGCGTCTGGTTAGCAGGTCTTGGTAGGATTAGCACCCAAAACAAACCAATCGCAGGTGAAATTTCAGTTGGGTTCCTCTCAGTGAGATATGTGAAACGGGCTGTATGTGGATATCGCGGCGGGATTTTACGGCACTGGTAGGAAATGAAGTATTAATAGGACTACCTAGGGAGATGCTTAAGATGGAAAGGTGCTGAACTGGCACCTCCGGCGTCGCGCTTCAGCTTCTCCAGACGAAGAAGGCACGCATTTAAATCTACGATCCGCTCACTGGATGCAATCTGATTGACGTCCACATCGGGTCGGACGGCTCGACAATACATTACATATTTTAACACCTCGCTACAGCATCTCGGCGCACTGAAGGCCTTAGCACACACCGTAGACCGTGATGGCTCAGGAATTCTAGATCTTCCGAGCTGCCGGTTTCTTGCGAGGCGCGTCGTGATGGAGGAGGCGCCTTATCATTGTACAATACCATTCCTCGCTACGGCGCAGGCTGAATGCAGGTAATTTTAGATCCAAGCCGCCTCCAACGTCTTCCTATGTACTGTAGGGTGATCTTAAATATCCCCAACCAACCGCCCCAAGGTTAATCCTGTTACGATCCACTGCTAAACAACACCACACCCAAAATGGCAACAAGCCTGTTGATCTCGGGATGTACCGACAACTTATCAGTGGAGCAGGTACATCCAGGTTAGCCTTACCTTAGGCCTGCTCGCCCCGGACTTACAGTATCGAAGTTATAGACATGCGCCAGAAGGTATAGATGAACAAAGAGAGGATGAGGCCATGCGAAACAGCGTCAACCAACTTACCTAGTATACTAAGGAAAAGGGAGTGCCCGGTATTCCTTGGCCTGGCTTGGCATACTCTTGGCAGTTTCTCCCATGAGCTGAGATTGGGTGGACATGTATCACTCTAACTTGCCGCTTAACCGCGATGTGACAGAAATTCATTCCCCCGTCTCAGCCGGGCACAAGGCTCAGCTTGGAACTTAGGAATCTGTCCTGTCTGTCTGTCTGTCCATCCTGACACGACATATCTTACAGCCGCCAAGCGCCTCTCTGGCCTTTGTTATGTCATATGCCACCCAAATACGAAGTGCATGCATTATGTTTTGTTTGTTTCCAACATACGAACAGTCGCTTACAGGGCACCTAGGATATAGTTAAATCCGGAAACCATTATAGTTCCAAACTGACCGGAAAGAGAGAGATGGCATTTCGCAATTCATCGGCAACACAGGCATTTCGCATTCACTTCCGACTACGGTATCCCTGATGCTACATAACTCCCCCCTAGACCCCTTTTATTACGCCCCTGTGGTCTTGGATTAGTGCACCTTCAGGTCTCCAAAGAACCAATATCTCACCCTCTGGACACTTAACCCTTACTCGCTACGTGTCTCTGGACAGGCCCCAACCCTAGACTCTTGGCGTCATCTCCTATCTTTGTATTCCCTCCTGGGTTCCCAAGGGTTTTAGTCCAGGGGATTCCCAACATAGCAGGAGGCTACGAAGGGACCCCTTTGCAGAAAAAAGTCTTTCTGCGTTGTAGTCCTAGAACCCCATGTACACTACCCAATAGTACGTTTTATTATGGGTAGCGTGTTTAAAACAACCCCCTATACCGCCTAACCCGGAGGGTCAGAGAAGTTATCCATACCTGACTGACAACGGTGCTGGCTGGCGATCTCTATGCGAGCCGTCCGAGATAGTAGCGACTACACTACTTACAAGTACCTCTCCACCCCCTGTCCGGTGATAAGTTCACCACGCGACTTGGCGCATCTGTATGTGCTTTTTCCCATGCCCACTTTTGACCGCATTTCTGGGCGCTCTTCCCGGCCTCGGAAACGGATGATGGGTTTGTTAAGTTTCGTGGACTACTAGTCTAGCATTCACTCCTCGAAGTCCGTTCAACATTCTCTCGACCGGGCCCGACTCAGAGCATACGTAGGGAGGTGACACGGCATCCCGCACATTCGGAAAAGGGAAGAGACGAGAACCGAGAAGAAAAAGGGCCCAAAGAGAAGCAGCCATGACGCAGTCCGACTTGAAGCGCAAGAGGGAGATCAAGAACATCTGCTGCATCGGTGGCGGATATGTGGTATGTGCTACAGCATTGCAGATTCCGATCTCACTTATGCGACGGGGCGCGATGCGACTCCTATCGCTATCGAATCGCTATATACCTGCTTATCTTTCCCCGCCGCAATCTAAAGTGATAGGGCACACCCGTTCCCGAGGACCTCAGCTGACACGTTCATGCCTCAGGGCGGACCAAGCGCGGCTGTCATCGCGAATAAGGCACCGCAATTGCTGGTGACAGTGGTTGATATTGATGCGCGCCGTATTGAGGCGTGGAATTCAGATAACCTACCGGTCTACGAGCCGAACCTTTTCCAACTGGTTCAGCCAGCCCGAGATGGCACCAAAGACCGAGAGCCAAACCTTATTTTCTCCACCGCCATAGATGAGAAGATCGCCGAGGCCGACATCATCTTTATTGGCGTCAACACCCCGCCCAAGAAGACAGGTCTGGGGGCGGGCAAGGCCTCCGACCTTGGATGGCTGGAATCTGCCACGCGCCGCGTGGCCAAGGCGGCCCAGGGAGAGACCATCGTCGTAGAGAAGAGCACGGTTCCGGTCGGGACGGCGGATGCCATGAGGGAAATCCTGGCCGCCAACGCCCAGCCCGGTGCGAAATTCGAGGTCCTGTCCAACCCCGAATTTTTGGCCGAAGGAACCGCCGTTACCAACCTCCTACACCCGGACCGGATCCTGATTGGCTGTCTGGAGACCGAGTCCGGATATGCCGCCGCGGAAGCTCTCTGCGACGTCTATGCCAACTGGATTCCGCGGGAAAAACTCATCACCATGAACCTGTGGTCGTCAGAATTGGCTAAGCTCGCGGCCAATGCCATGCTTGCCCAGCGCATTTCTAGCATTAACGCTCTCTCTTCCATATGCGAGGCCGTCTCGGCTAACATCCAGGATGTGTCCTACGCCGTCGGTCTCGACACCCGCATTGGGCCCAAGATGATGAACGCGTCGGTGGGTTTCGGCGGAAGCTGCTTCAGGAAAGATATCCTGAACCTGGTCTACATCTCCGAGACCCTCAACCTGCCCGAGGTGGCGGCGTACTGGAAGGCCGTCGTCGAGGTCAACGAGTACCAGATGGCGCGCTTCGTGAAGCGGATCGTCCACACGATGCACAGCACCCTGTCCAACAAGAAGTTGGCGATCCTGGGCTTCGCATACAAGAAGGACACGGGAGACACCCGAGAGTCGCCGGCCATCACCGTGGCCCAGCGGCTGCTCGCCGAGAACGCCACCATCCACATCTTCGACCCCAAGGTCCGGCGGGAGCAGATCTACGCGGACCTGCAGACCGCCCTCGACGACCCGCGCGTCACCGTCTCGGAGGACCCCTACGACGCCTGCCGTGGCGCGCACGCCGTCATTATCCTCACCGAGTGGGACATGTTCAGCAACAAGCCGCCCAAGAGCGGCAACGCGCCCGTGCCGCAGCGCAACGGCCGGCTCATCGCCACCGCCACCACCAACGGCAAGCCGGCCGAGTCGGCCAGCAGCTCCGTGTCGGACCTCCCGGCGACCGCGAAGCCGTCGCCGTCGCCGTCGAGGCAGGAGAAGCTCGACTGGAAGCGGATAAGCCAGCTGATGGAGAAGCCGATGCACGTGTTCGACGGGCGGAACACGGTCGACGTCGTCGCCCTCAGCGAGCTGGGGTTCCGGGTCGAGGCCATCGGCGTGGCCTCCAAGCCGAGGTCGACGAGGTAAACTACATAAATAACGGACCGACGGGATCCATCTGACTTGGCGGATGAGAAGATAGACTGACGGCGGGATGGATGAACGAGTTCTTGGATGGATGGATGGATGGATGGTCGGCCGGTAGACACATGCGTGCATTGGCATATAATTCATCAGGCAGGTTAATTGCGTTTGTAATGCATCGATGGCGGGATGTTATCGGGTATACGTGTATCATTAGCTAAACTACTAGATATTACCACTAGAGGAAAAATGCCAAAATGTCCACACGCGCGCGCGCGCGCGCACCGTGTGGCATTCGTTGACTACCTATCGTGATTGATTACTTATTCAATCGTACATTTGCGAACCGTGCTGGATGGATAATGGGCATATACTGTTTGTTTCTAGATGTCGATGCGCCATTTCCACCGCCGCCGTCGTCTGTCCCGCCCGGAGGACCGAGACTATTGCCTCGCTTAATTAGCTAGCTAGCTACGGATAGAAGAGTCCGTCTATCGATGGGGTCTCTCGACTCCTGCCAGCCACCTAGCCCTATAAGGATCCCCTAATGGAGGATATTGTCCGCACCGCGGGATATAGAACCCTCCTATGTTTCCACGTAACGTGCGGATGGCAAAACCGGCCCATGAGAACATTGCTACTTGTAACATATTCCCACTCCTGGACTTGGACACGCCATCTCGCGATCCTCCCATTCCTCCAGTCCTGCTGCTTGCTGCCTGTACTAGATAAAAGAAGAAGCGGGAGGAGCGCCGGGGGGACCTTCATAATGGTAGACGTAGATGGTATCCGCTATACGAAAGGTCGGTCCTTGGCTTTCCGTGTAGCTAGGTATGTGGCACGGGTTCGGGTTCCTCGTCGAGCCTCCTATCTATATGGGGGGGTGTATGTGAGGTAGTGTCGTCCCTTTAGAGAGGCCATAGTGTGCCTATCCTCCACCCAGAATCGAAGATACTGTCCGACCGCCTAATACCCGCGGCTTCGATCCACCTATTCGACATCCTCGAACCCCTCGGCTCAAGGTACGAGGGAAACATCTTGCGGTGTACACACGTGCAGTCCATGCTCTTGCGGAGCCCCTTGAGCCGATTGATGGGCCCTATGGAAGGAGGGAGATAGTACATGATCACGCCATCGTCGGTGGTTATGGCGAAATACTGTTTATAGGGGTTGGCGGATATCTTCAGGGTTGGAAATGTCTTTCTGAGGTGTTAGAATCGCGTATCGTTTCTTCCTCGTACAGAGACATGCTATAACGGCATATCACACCCTATTTCGTAATGGCGTTGGAAGTCTACGAAACGGACACGCCCTGACATACGTAGATGGTGTGGAACTTTACTTATACCTTATTCAGGGAGTTCGCTACCCAATCATAATATTTCTTGGCCTGTCGTCCCGAATTATAGATCTCGGGCATAGTTACCCCGAGCTCTTAGGTGCATAACAGTATGGATTCATGATTTATTTATTATGTATGATGGCTATATGAGAGTGCTCAGATTAATTATGCTTCGTCTCTTCAACATCGACAATTAAATATGACTATATAACGTAGGCTGGTTCTGACATCCAGTTACCTTGACCTCGGCCAGCGTGGTCTGCGATATTGGAACCGCGCCTTGAAAAACTACTTCTGGCCGGCTTTCCTGCCAGGCTTCGCAGTGAAAGGTGGCCTCGGATGAGAGAACCCTGCGCGAGGCCAGTAGTTGTTTGGCGATAAGTCCTCCTTGGGATACGGTCCCCATATCCAGAGCGTCCGGGCACACGCCCCGACCCAAGTTCGGTCATCGTCAGTCATCATCTCGGTCGGGACTCCACTCGGGCTACCGGTGTCTGTATGATATTATAAGTGCCCGTGGAGATTCTGGGTATCAAAGGCCTTTCCCATCCTGACCGTCACATGGCAGTCGTCGTCAACCATATCTCGCTCACCCCTAGCGGTGATACCAGCCGTAGTCTGTTCATGCCCGTCCATCCTGTGGTGTCATGAATAAATATGGCATAGCGATGGTGTCATATGACTTACAGTATCCATACGTGCGTAATATCACCATTTGTCTTCTTCGCCTCCTCTCTTACAAGGTGCTCAGTTGCCTCCGCCACTACTGTTCTTCTAGGTGGTTTCTTTAACCAACATACCTACGAAATCATCGTGTTAGAAAGATATATACTAGGATATGACGCTAAATAGAGAAACCCATCGACTAACCTCGGGGTTCCGTATTGTGCCCTCTCCGGTTCTCCTGCTAGATCTCTTGATCCTGTCCCAGAAGCTGTCATCGTGCTTTGATCCTGTATGGAGCTTCATGCCTTTTACCCACACAACTCCGCCTCTGGGAGGTCTGTAGTAAGAGCTCCTGAAGGGCAGCATGAAGTTACACGTTCATATATAAGACAAATTCCCCCTATAAGAAGTCGTCAAGGTAGGTGGATACATGCTCTACTGCGAAGGCAGGGGGATGAAGCCTCCTGAGATATACTATCATTACTCACAAAAGGATTATGGAAGACACAAAAAGCGGTCGTATAAACTCCCTAATATGCCATTGATGACCGCAAGTCTATGACACGTCCCCCTTTCATCGATCTTTCTTTCAAGCCGGTATTCGCTCTGGTTCCGTAGTTGGAAAGCTGCTAGCATTATCTTGGTTTCGCTTCTCAGTATAAGAGATTCGAGATTAGTGTGATCAACATCTAACACATGGACGAGAGAGCCAATATATCATACTTCTAGTCTAGGCTTGTTCCATATCCCTCTTCCTTGCCCGGTCACTCCATCAGAGCTGGCCAAGGAATGTCGGTTCGACGCTCAGTATTTGCATTGCATGAGGAAAAGCTGCCCTGCATGGTTCCCATCACCGATCTCTGGGAGGCAAAGACCTCTAATGATGCCGCTTGAATGCGGCTGAACATTTTTGGAAGACGCAGCGTAAGCATTGAGCACAACAGCGGATAGAGACAGGACCAAAACAAAAACTAGTCCCTTGACGAGATTGCCAACTCTGGTAGCCCCGAGTTTGCTACATATGCCCTGAAGTCCGGACTTGCCGCTTAGCCAGGGGTGACGGCATACCTCTTCCGATGTCATCCGGTCATTCGGCTCATACTTCAGCATCGCAGAGAGCAAACCGGCGAGCATTAAAGCATCGTTTCGAGGGAACCTAAAGTGAAGCGGTTTGCTTCTCGGGTCTCCGGGGTGAAGAGGCCGATAGACCGTCCTCTCTTTGACTAGTGTCCCCTCGAGAACGTGAGAAGATCTGGTACCAGCCAGAATCTCCGCTTTCTCTTCGAGTAAGGACGTAGCATCCTCTGAGGCATAAGCATTAGCTTCCGATGGTAGTTCACCGTTACCTCCTAGCTTTCCCGTTTCAGATGCCCTTACGTGTGCCTGTAACACTTGGTCTTGGCCTTTCCAGGCTGCCCTATAGGGATCAGGCAAGGGGCCGAGAAACAGCTCAAACTCTCGAACCGTAGCGTCCAAATCGTGTCTGTTGGCGTTTTGGAATAGTATGTCTCCCGTCTTTATCTCGAACATAACACATGCCAGAGCCCAGATATCGCTGCTGAATCCCAATGCTCTTGTCTTCGGGAACATTAACTCCGGTGCTGCGTAGGCCGGAGGGATGCCTAAAGAGTCTTTCGGAGAGTTGACATGGAAAGACTCTCCAAAATCAATAATGGTAACTTCCTCAACCAAGAACCGTTTGCACCAGGTCTGCGACACGTGTTTAACACAATACTGAGGCGCCCGAGGACGAGGATCGTCTCCGGACATCGTCTCCATTGGCTCGAGATCAGGCTCGCCTAAGAGCTCTTCTAGTTCGCTCCTATCGAGATCATCGATGCCTTCCAGTCTCATTAAGATGTTCCCAGGCTTGAAGTCGCCATGGGCTATCCCCTTGCTGTGGAGGAAACGGAGACCTTTTGCGACTTGGCGACAGATATTTCTCGATGCCACCATCGTAGACTGTTCTTCGCAGTTCAGCATCGAACGCCATCTGGCGACCGAACAACCGAATACTGGGGTGACAAAGCACAGATGTCGGCCATTGGGCCCTTCGATATAGAAGTGTTCAAGGGCGACACCGATATGATTCCGCTCAAGCTCTTCCCCCGAGGCCTGGTCGCGCAGATATGCCAAGGTCTTTAGTTCCCGATTCGAACTCTCGGCTGAGAGATTCGCAGTCAAGATCTTGACAGCTCGCCACTTGTTGAAGTCCCTATCGTGGCATAGCCAACCGATTCCGAAGCCGCCACAGCCTAACTTGTGAATTACTTCGAATCTGTCGTTGAGGATGTCACCGATGTCGACGGGATGGAATCCTCCACGGTTGTAATATCTGAAGTCTTCGATCTCTCCAAACTCTAAAGGGGGTTCGCAGTATTCCTGATCCTCGATGGGCGGTGGCGCCTGCGACTTCGTCGTCGTTCTGGGGGGGCTCTGGCTGTTCCCTAGAATGGCCTGGGAGGTGGGCTTAGTTGATTCGGACATCTTGCAAGCAGTAAGGGATTGCTGAAGGATGACTACGAAGTTTGAAATCCTGTCACTCGGTCGTAAACTTGCCAATGACTGAATTCCCGCGTTACTTGCGTGCAGCACACACTCAAGGCCATACGCCGGCTGCGGTTTCAATTAGGCCGTAGGAGTTTATGGGTCTCTCCAAACACAGGGCATCTCTAGCTGTTTATCAATGCTGAGCGCGGGCAAGCTTTTCCATGTTGTTTTCAATCCTTTGTCAATTACCTCGTGCTCTAGGTCTCGAACAAAGAACATGTTGGACAAAGAACTGAAACAGTCAGACAGTACCCTTGTCATAGGCGGAATCTGTCCTTGGTTTCTTCCAATGCCGCCCTCAGAAGCTTTGACGAGCATGGTTAAAGAGCGAAAGCAGTGATATCGGATTCTCAATCCCCCACACTTGGCGGAAATAAACTATAGAAATAGACTCATAAGGCATATCACCTCATGCCAACTTAGGGAAATCCGATAGAGCTCTAACAAAAGGAGGAAAACGACTGAGCCATGTTTATAAGTTATGTGGCTGGGTGCTTGATCCTTTCCAGGTGACTATGATAGAGTTCAAACATGTTGTGTCTAAGCACATACCAGCCACAAGCTTCCCATGATCCTCCCCAGAACAAGACAACTATCCCGGAAATAAAAGCGGCACCAATGAGCGAACCCCTTAAAACCCTTCATTGATAAAGCTACAAGGCACCCCTTGAAGTTCTGATGTAGACTCCTATCTTGTGATTTATCTGCTGTCTTTCCGAAGAGCTTTGAATTAACATCTCGAACAGCAATCGCTCATCTACGGAGGAAGTCAAGGAGGCGTTTACGACGGTCGTCAATACCTTCTATTCCTCGCAACTTTACAGGACTCTCCAAAACTAAGATAGCATAATATCTTACGCCATCTCTATCACCATGCCTTGCTTGAGGGCATCTATGTCCTCCTAACTCAATGGGTCTTGGTTGTTGTAATGCTTCGACTCGCGCTCAGCCCCCGTCCACGACATGATGTCTACGAAATCTCGTCCGGTGCTAGAACTCTTCTTTCCAGTCACGAAGCCAAGGAGACCGCCATACCTCCTCTCGTATCTTTTTAAGTCGGCTTTCCAAACCCATGGATCACGGATACCCTTCTTGGGCAGCTCCACTTTCCCATCTATATTCGCAGTGATCTCTCCCGTGTTCTCGAGGCTCGAAAGGTGAGCCCCGTTGGGTGGCGTAAGACAAGATGGCATCATCGAAGTAATCCGAGTTGAAGCTCTTCTTGGAACCCCTGTTTCTGTCGGCATTGAGGGCTCTGCAGTGATGAGAAATGGCAGCTAGCTTTATGTATATAGTCATGACGCAGCCGACACTTTTCACATCGCTGGAATCTGCAACAAAATCCTGGCCGTCGAGCTGGGCTAGCACGGAGAGGAACATGCATCCGACGAGGCGATCCGCGGCGAAGACAGTCTCAGCGTCGCCAATCAAATTACCAGCATGCAGCCGTTGGGATGGAGCAGCCAAAGCGCCATACCCTTGCAGACGGCCCAGTGCTCCCGCCAGCCACGTCCGGCGCCTCGTTAAAGTTCGAGGAACAAGTTCTGCATGTTCTCGAGGCCGCCGTATCCGGGGAAGTCGGTGCACTCGATTATACCGAGGTAGTCGGGGCCGCGTAGAAAGGCGTGGATCTCTTACGTGTGGAACTTTGAATAACCAACCTAGCTAATAAGCCATAGGTAGTTAGAGTTCTCCCTAGAAGGTATGAAGCAGATGCAGTTCTTATTGGGGCATCTAAGTCCCATCCGGCGTCCTTCGGGACTGCATTCTCCTTCGCTTTCGGAATCGCTTCCTCCCGATTCTGGTTCTTCGTCATCTTCATCGCGTTCGTCTTCATCCCTATTGGCCCCGACTGGTAGCATCAGCGGGCAGCAGATGGTTACGTGGGAATACCACCAGTCAAGATCCTCCCAAGTGGTCTTGCAATCGGCATCCGCGCTAGCGGAGCCGGATACGGCGGCCCATCACTTGCTTCTCGGCGGGCCCGGTTCGTTGCTCGAGATCTTGGCCTTGTCGCCGGCCCGGGATCCACCCCTGTTGCTCGCGGCACGTTTGGGAGCCATTACCTACAAAGTGGGAGTTGATTGAAGCGTCCAGAATGAAGATATATATTGTTCTCCAGAGATTTGAGACCGACGAGACTCGAAGTCTCCAACTCTCATATGTAGGCCGAATATGTCAGAATGCTCATAGTGACACGACTCAGGCGTGGCGATCAGTAATTGACGACGTCATGTCTCATCTCGCCAAACGAGCATCCCGGACTATCCTCCCCACAGCCGATGCGAGTCAACGCTGCCTTCGGCGATCATGGTCGGCGCTTTTTCAAACGGTTTCTCCTGTATCGTCGCCCGAGGTATCTGCTTGACGCCGCTCGGTAAGCGGTGCTTGAGTCCGGAACCCGTCTCACTCAGAAGCCTAAAGAGGGCTGCCGCCTCGAGGAAGAACTGGTGAAGACCCCTTCTAGTCGATTGTCCAGGTCAATGTGTCTATTTCTAATATCGTAACATCCGTGGTGTTGGCGGCTGTGACTCTTCTGTATGTGTCGATATGTTCATAGAAGCCAAATACTCCCCGCAAGTACAGTCAATATCCACGTGCCCAAGATCCCTGTCCTAGCCCTAGCGGCAATACTTTCGTCATCGTTTTGCTCATTATCATCGCCCTCATTGCTATCCTCATTGTTATCTCCGTCCTCTTCGGGCGGCTGCGGTGGGTCCCTCCCCCTATCGCCGACTTGGAAGCCATTAGCCTCGCCGCCGAGATACAGCGCCCCAATGGCGGTCAATCCGCCGTCATCCTGGAACAGGGCGACTCCTTCGCCGGTCCATTCATTCGCCTGTTGAGGCCGGAAGGTTCCGAACCAGGCATACTTCTTCACGTAGTTCAACCCATCAAGATAGGGCAAAGTCTGCTCCATCATCACTCGGTTCGCCTCGAGAGGTGCCCCGGGGATGCCCAGTTCCTTGATCCATATCTCAAGATTGTCTTCGCTCTCGAAGCCGTAGTCTCCGCTGACATACAAGTCGACGAGCCTCTCCAGCCACCAGATTAGGCCCTCGAGCCCGCCGTACCAATGCGCCACCACGAAGTCCGTCGGGCAGCCGTTTTCCGGGTCGATCTCTCTGCACGCTGAATCGAAATCACGCAACCACTGGAGACCTCTCTCCGACCCGGTCACGCTCGGATGCGAGACCCGAAAGCGTTCACGCAGAGGAACGATCTGCTCGATGTAAGCCTCGGCGGCTTCCCGTGGCGATATTGCCGAGCCACCGGAGTCCGTAGTGCCGTCTGGTTCATTGAAGGTGAAGAGATGTTGCGAGGAGTCAGTCAAGTTGCCAAGCCTCTCGATATCCCTTTCCAGATCGCCATCCCCGATGCTGTGTAGCGTGGGCACGAACTCAATGCCCGAGCGGACTCCCCATGGGAAGATGTGATCTTCGGGCGCCGGACGCGGCGACCACGTATAGTACCAAGTGATGGGTGATGAGTCAGACGACAGTAGTATGTCGTAGTCCGACGGTGGCGTCTCAGGGATGAACGAGATGCCTCGCTTTGAAGTCGAGTTTGAGTCAGCTGAGACGCCCAACGTGCAAGCGCCTAAGGCTATAGCACCTATCGTTGACAAGGGTCTCATCTCTGACAGAGGCGATATAGACCGGATTGACTCAGGCGTACTTGAGCTGGGAGCCCGATTCTATGGGACTCTGAGATGAGTCGTGCCGAATGCTCCTGGAAGAGGATAAAGAAGCAAGACGTCCATGACGCAGGCGAAAGTTTGGGTTTGGAAATATCTATGTGGTGACGACCAATAACCAAGGAAGGCCTGCGCCAAGATGCCATGCAACCCTGCGGACTTGGCAGTCGCGTCGTTTCTTGATGGTGGCCGATGGACAACGCGCGTTGCAGTCTCGACTGGTTCCGGATGACGGATTAGAAAAGCCACGACAGAAAGCGCCCAGCGGAAGGGATAGAGCGATGTGCATCCACCCAATGGTAGTTTTGCCGCAGTAGCGTATTGCAAAGGGTCACTGTAAACACCAGGAACAAGTCTACAACGTGGTGGCATGTCCACAGAGTTCACCAACGGACTGACCAATCATACTTTCTGAAACCGTTCGCTCTGCTGATTGATCACCGCCCTCTCGATAGCGCTACCTAATCCCAGGAACAAATCCGCTAAACCTGTTTCCGTCATCTTGGCTCTCCAAGGATGGGCGGATCCAGGCGAACAGCCCTTATCAAGGAATCATCTCACCGTCCCCAAATATTATCGATAATTCCATTCATCGCTTGCTTGTTCATTCGGTTTTTGGGCACGCTCCTCCCTAAGAAAGCCGTAGGACACCAGCTGGAGGGGACCCCGCGACACGCAGCGAAACTCACCCGTAGTCAGCAAGGTGTCTTTGTACGAGAGAGCCGGCACCGATTCTATCATGTCGCTCGGGCGAGAGACATGATGCTGTACCGTAACTACTCATGCCAGTAATAAGGGTTCAACTCGGGGGTTCTCCCAGGAGCGCTACATGTAGCCAACCAACCAGCGTTCCCCTCTCGACGATCCCAGTGCAAGGTGTAAGAGATAGCAAGGGCTGGAACACGTAAATTGATGGCGGTCCTCGTCAGTGACGGTGCCTACCATGATGGTACCTAAGTGAGACTTCTGTCCTCTATATGCCCATTGCGTGATCGCTGCAGTGCCGAAGGTCTCTGCGCCTAATGGCCAGCCGAGACGACTACCGAATCCAGATTTGCAATTCAAACATGAGACAAAGATTACAGCCCCACGAAAGCTTCCTTTGACCATTGCACCATAAAAGTATTCTATCTAGCTTTGGCGATGAATAGGAAGAAATGTTCTAGAACCCCATTGTTCGCGGCTAACAATGCTTTGACAGGAGAATATAATGTCGCGATGCAAGATGCCCCCCCAAAAGCGTGCAGATAGTCAGGACACGATTTTCAGAAGGCTAGACATGTGGCACTGACATATGACATCTGAATCCACCATGGCCCAAAATAGAACCATCTCGGAAGGTGAGAAGCGGCGGCCGACTCCCCAGTCTCTTCCTAGGCTCACCATCCCAAAGGACACCAGCATGGAGCCAGAGGCGATCACACTATCACGCATGACGCGGTTCCTGACATTCTGCGACAAGTACGGGGCACGCTCCTCCCAAGACCGCGAGAGCAGCCCCCGCCGGCCCGGAAGTAAGTACTTCGAGATCGCGCCAGACGACGACGAGGAACCTACCGATTACGACCCGCTGGAGCGCTACCGCGAACTCGCCACGGACGATGACGACGACGACATCCCGACGCTCGAGTTCGACCTTCGGGACCGGAGGGAGCTCGAGCGCAAGACGCGGCAGCTGGAGGACGCCAAGGAGCAGCACGGGCGCTGGATACGGCGGCTGGGCGACGACCCCCAAGACCAGGAGGTGCTCCGGAACTGCAGGCGCTGGCGCAAGGTCCGCGAGGAGATCGGCGCCGCCATCGCGCTGATCCCCGAGCGGTTGCGCGTGCGGCGCGAGTTCCGCGAGGAGTTCAACCCCAGATGGGCGGCCTTCGAGTGAGTGAGTGTGGACCTGCCTGTTGTCCCGGCGGCTGTGGCCCCTGAAGCACGACGCGCGGAGTAACGAGGGTGTATATGAACAAAACCAACCTAGAATATAGAGGACAAAAGCATTGCCATTGAACAAAAAGAACAGGATATTGCGATCCTTGTGTCGATGTGAAGTAACCCCTGGAAGCCAGACATACCCGCCAGGCCCCTGTGACCTGATGTGACAAAAGGGGTTAGAGCATAGTCATAAAACTGTCTGGACAAAGCCTTTGTTCTAACACGAGACCTAGCATAATGAATTGATCCGCACAATCTGCGTTGATAAACTGCTCAGTCGGTTTCGAAACATAACCCGTCGGGTTCCGTTTGGTGACATAAATATGCTCTCGAGCACCGACAACAGCGTCTCAACCAAGACAGATCGCTTAACAAAGATTGATTCGTCAAGCGTGCCAGCAACCCAGCACAGGTCGATATCAGTCCGCCCGACGCCCGGAAACGATCAGCCAAACATCAACCTGCGACACCTTACCCTTAACAACATAGACACGGCTAAGACCCAGCGACCCCAGCCTACAGGCTTATCTGGACAAAGTTCAGTTCCGAAACTTACATTTGATCACAGCAACCTTTTCACAAACATCACTCAAGATGTCCTCCACGGGAAGCAGGCCTTCACCTTCCATTCCACGCCGCAACACCGACGCCATGGCGTCCGGACGACCGCAAACCGGTTCAGGACAGCCCGCTCCAGCATTCGACACTGGTGTTTTCGGCGAAACGAGAGCCACGTCCTCTTCCCGATCCCACGGAGCGGAGAGGGGGCATACCCCGCCGTCCCGACTCGATAATCGCCCAATGCTGAACCTGGTCACTCCCAAAGACGGGAGGCGGGATCTCGCCCGCGCGTCGACAACCGGAGACTTGTCCTTAGCAAGCACCGGTTCCCAGCCGTGCTTAGCGGAAGCCAGGACTACGATTCCTTCCGCAACCTACTACGAGTTCGATGATAATGGTCTCACCGCCGAGGAGACGGCCATTCTGCGTCGTCATCATATAACCGAAGACCCGTTCGGGAGGGCGCCGTGGGCGAGCCCGGAGTCCTTTACTCCCGTCAGCCCCGACAAGGCTTTCACGCCACCTAGTATGATAGACGGACGGGATTATTTCGACGGCGGGCATCAGGGCATCGATGCCATCGTCAATGAGCCCTATGACCGAACCCCGGACAGTAGACCGGCTCGGAGCCCAGAGGTCTCGCAGCCCCATAGGGGACTCGAAGGGAGCCCGGCTAAGGAGAGACACTCTAGCGCCCCTGCTAACGTTGTCTCTAGGGAACGCTATTCTTCGATGCCCGCGGTTCAGGCCAGCAGAAGCAGAAGCAACACGGTAAGTCAAAGAGACCAACTGCTAAGGCTCGCAACAGGGCCCCCGGGTGGTCGGGACCAGTCCCAGGCACCCCCCCACCCCCCGCACCCCTGGAGAATGCTCTCCACACAAAGCACCTTATTCACAAGGAGTAGGTCCAAGAGCATGTTCAGCTCTAGAACAACGAGCAGCTTGACTTCACTCAAGAACGGCACGACGAAGGCATTTGCTAGAGCAAAGGAGGCAGCGAGCAACTTGCAGGCCAAGCTCGCCGCCAGCGTAGCTAGCGACGATAATAAGCCGACGACGCCGACCACCACGGGCCGGCGCAAGACGAACTACTCACTCCTGACGTCAATACCCCTTTACAGCCCAAGCCCACGAAGGCGGCAAGAGGCGGCGGCGGCGCGATATACCCAGCCCGTCCCACTCGCGGAGCACGCCCTCAATCAGCCGGAGCCAGGGCCCGCGGACCCGGACTACGAATTCTCGGTGGACGAGCTCAAGAGCATGTCGCCGGCCAGCACGGAGCACCTGTGGCGCCACCGGACATGCACGGGGGACCCCCGGCAGCGCGCGGCCACCATCGCGTTCACGGCGCGCCAGCTCGTGAGTAATACGACGGAGGCGCGCGCGCAGGCCGCGCTGAAGAAACGGGGGGAGGCCGAGGACGCGGATGAGGAAGAACATCGCCGCGCGCAGTTGGCGCGGCTCGAGGAGTACATCCTCGAACAGAAGGACCATGCAGAGCAGATGGCCCTGCAGAGCCCCGACAGGTATCCGGGCCTTCAACGGCGACGTTAGCGCGGTCTCGAAAGACTAACTGCAGAGGCGGTGATGCTTTTCGCCTGAAAGGGGGCGATAAGGCAAGGAGGAGGGAGGAGGAATAAGTGTCAAAAAGACTGAAGCGAGGTGTTCTGGAACGGGCTTTAGGTGAGGAAAAAGTTTTGTGTATTTTGAGTAACGTCGGGGGAGTTTCTGAGCGAGTGTTTTAAGGCAGAGTCCCTCGAGACCAAATAGGGTTCTGGAATCCCTATTACAGACGCTTATAGAGTATGTTCCCTTGATATCCAGCATCCTAAGGACGATGCCACTTGACCGTCGGGTGAGGTGAGGAATGTACGTTTCCAAACATTTTTGTTTATAACACCGTGATGGATTCTTTTCTCTGTCGTAGTTGCGAATCCTCGTTTGGGTAACGGTGACAGACGAAAACTACTAGTTGGCGATAACTAGCATATGCCATGTTGGTTTATTCCGTGGAACATCCCTTTATGGGGTATCCTCTTAGAAATCCAATGATACCTAGAGTGCATAAGTTCCGTATGCCAGCTGAGTCTTTGACCCCAATGCGAAGTAACGGAGTAGCGTAGACCTTGGAACGTCCTACGCACCGACTAAAAGCCTACGTATAATGATTAACCCCCTTGTCACCGTGTGAACACCATGAGCCTGCTTGATTTACACGTCAGGCCACTGACGAATCCCGGTCGAGTTAGCACGAGCCAACGCTTATTTCTACCCGGGACGTCTGGGCGCCACCAGGGGCTCGTGTGATACGGTACTATTCCACAATGACGCCCCCCCTATCACCAGCCCAGCGTGTGCGCGCTTGGCGGCAGCGTCGATATTTCCTATGTAACACACTGGAATGACGGAAAAGGAAAGAAGAAAAAGAGCAAACGCAAGGTTTCTACGTGCGGCGACAGATGACTCATTCCTCTCGGGGTAAAAGGTAGCAGAGATGCAGATCCCACTGCCAGAAACTGAAATTGGTACGAGAGTAAAGGAAATATCTGTTTTGGGTTTAGGCGACCTGCGGCTGAAGCCACCGGGCTAGCAAGCACAGGGGCATGAGCACGAGAAAAAAAAGCAACAGGACCCAGCGGGGCGGCGTGCCGAGGGCGCGGGAGAAGAGTCGACGCTGGCTGCCGCTGCCCACATCGACCTGTCATCAGCCAGCTGCCGGCAAGCATCGAAGAAGTGATGCAGCAGGTAACCGGCGTCAGTATGACCCTTGCCCTGTTGGTTTCCGCAAAGGCGGTGGCAGGACAGAAAAAGTACAGGCCGTGGCACGATGCCCAAACTGTCAAACTGCGTACGACTCTCACACAGCAGACCTGTCAGATGCAAGGCTGATAGCACCGCGGTCTGCTCCCCACCTGCGGCGTGCCAGGGCTAAGATAATGAGTACGTATGCGCTGTGTTGCGCTTCGTGATTTGCTTGCCCTCTCATTCCCCCCTCCGTGACACCGATAAGCGCTGTCTCAGTGACCTTGAAATTCTTCTCTTCTGTATTCCGCTCTCGACGGAGATTGCAAGGTGCAACCCTTCTATGTTGCGGCAGATCTGGATTTGACGACGGGTCCAACATTTGACGCTTTTACTGCTTGCGACTCCTGGAGCCACGCCTATGCGGGTTGTGCGTCCCTGCATATTTGCAGCTGCAGCCCTGGATCACGCAGAGGAGATGCGGCATGGCTAAAATCTTGTGACGTATGAGGCCAAATAGCGGGACGCCACAGGGCGATCCTCAGGTCTGGGTACCGGGAGGAAGAAGGGGACGGGCTTCAGGGCCTAGGTCCAAGATCTTCAAGCTGCGTCCTTCATTGGGCATATGGATGCAATTTCGTGCCTTGCAGGATTCCTGTAACGTTAGGTATCCCCACATGCGGAAAGAAAGTCCGAGGCAGAGTCAAAATCGAAATTTGGTGAGAGCCGTGCGCCGTAAACCCGAAGCTCTGGGAAGCCAACTTGGCACTCATCGGAAGCTCCAAACCGAAGCCACAGAGGAGAACTATACATCTCGGCTTGGGACATCAGTAGGTGCGTAGGTGTGCTCGGACATGAACCCACGAAACATGTTAGTCCGCCCGCGCTAGTCCGGCTCGGGTTCTGAGAGGGAGCAGGCATAGGAATACCCGGATACATTGAAAGTTGGAGGATCGCTGTCGTGACGCTCCTCTTGACTGATCGCCAGGGCCCCGAATCTCTTCCAGATGTTTCAGATACACCGCGCAAGGTTCAAGAGTTAAGCGCCCAATAACAGGTAAAAAAAAAAAAAAAAAAAAAAAAAAATTTCCCCTATTGCACTGATCAGCAAGTTAAGTTCAAGGCAATCTAAAAAGTAGTTAGACAAGACTTGTAATGGGCATTTCGGATTTCCAAATTGGAAAATCTCCAGCGTATCTGGGATGTGAGCACGTGGCGGCCCTGGGCATTGGAATAATCCGTGAGAGTATCGCGGTGGAGAAAGGAGGCTGAAAATAGTCTGTAGTCTATCGTTTGAAGGTGTTGGTATAATTGGCTGAAAACTGGGTTCATTGGAGAGCCTGCCGACTAGTGTATCAAAGTTTTCTGACATCATTGATCTTGCATTATCTGGTTGCATGGATGTAAGGTAAATACCGCGCAGCTTGTGCTCGAACGGCGGTCGAGCCGAGTGCCTGATCTGGGAGAGATTAACAATGAAGAATACAACACAAGAGGGCTAACCACCTCGTATTGAAAGGTTTGATTGCCCTAGTGGGCAATGCTTGCTGCGAACCTGTGGTCAGAGAAATGACGACGTTCCATCACATCAACCCGAGTGGATGGACGGTCCGGTCATTAACACAAAAATTCGCGCACGCTTGAACAGCCGTTTCAACGACTTTATGAACAATAACTTATACGTTTTAACAAGGTCCAACGCTATTTCTAAGCATTCCTTTTATTTTGATAATATTTTGGTGATTTTCTATATATTTCATTTTGCTGTTAGAATTGCCTGTGAAGCCTTTGGTTTACTTGGCGCACCGCAAATTTTTGCGTCCATGACCTGACGGTTTAGGAAGCTCTGGGGTATTTTCCTTGGCTACTCGGAGTCCGGAACGGTGAGTGGCCGTACATCCATGAAACTTCGTACGGCGGCTATGTAGGCAGGTAGGTACACGTATGCAGTCGCGAAATGTCGCAATCTTGGATATGGCGTTTACGGGCGCCGGATTGAGAAGGTGATGCGATCTGGTTGTATGCTTCTAATAGGAGAAGAGCATCGATCCCTGGATATTTATTTGCAATATGTTCCTAAGCGCCATATTATTAATTGGCGGGTATGCGATGTCACCTCGACTGCATATATATATCGTTACATAGTAGCAGATGGCCTGGCGGCTTGCAGCAGTATCGAATGGCACGCACACCTGAGATGATTTGGTTTAATGAGTCTTTTTCCGGTATTCGATCCCTTCTCGACTCACATTAACATCGGCATGTTCGTTTTCAAATAACCAAGAATGACGGTTCCTTTTTAGTACCTACTTGTACCTAATAATTACTATCAAGTCATTAACCCCTCCTTTGCCCCGTCTCCCAGCCTCCCCTGCCTGCACTCCCTGGTTGGTCGGGACACGGACCCTCTTTTACCCCTGATTCCCCTGTCAGAGTCTGTTTTCGGTACACGCTGTACCTGGATTCGATGGGGCGCATATCAAATCGGAGGGGGCCTTTTACCCCTGACCCAGGCGTTGTCTGGTTATCGATTGGTCCAAGGTGTTAGCGCTCTTGACAGAGCTCGGATCCGGTGGTTCAGAAATGTTCCGCTCTGGGGACTTAAAGCTAGGCGAAACTTCCAAGGAAAATAAGATTCACAGCAAGAACAACTTGTTAACATACATGCCGGCAGTTAGTTCTATGGCGTTTTTATAGGGCTTGCTCTGGTATCACGGACTTGCGGCGAGGCTACTTATGCTGGACCGCTTATGACTTTGATGATCCATTGGCACCTGCTACGATACGATGGAAGGTCATCCTATCACTTCCCACCGGCCAACATATCAGTGGTTTGGACTAGGTAGGCTTGTGCCTACAGAGCTAGGGACATGTCGATGGATCGACGGACCATGCCCTGACGTAGTTGGTTCAGTCCCCATTGGAACAGGGTTCTTTAGTTACAGACTACCAACGTGCTAAACTTAGGGTAGCGAGCTTTGACATGGAATAGTTCGGCTTTGGCTAGCTAGTACCTATTTCCAGCATCTCACGTGAACCGGGATCTTCGCACCTTGGACCTTTGTAGGATAGTCAGAACGTCACGAAATTGGACGAGCCAGGATAGGAAACCGATTCGTAAATACTAGGCTTGTGTACTGTGTCTCTTTATGTGGTACCTGCAGCACCATTGAAGCGTAAGGAACCCCACGTTTTAGCTATGCCCGTGCCTCCTGTAAGTTTGGCAACGCTGTACCCACTAACTACCCTGCCACGCTTGACGGGACTAACAAGCAGCACGAAGTAATTGCATGCATGTGTATTCTAAGGTGACAATGAAGGCAGAATTAGGTATGTGGTGTAGGAAAGAAAACGAGGCCGATAGTCTTGTCAAAATGGTCTTTACTATTACGTTGACCTTAAGGTGAGTATGTACGTGCCTACCTTACTTAGGCTGGTTAATATGGCTGCCCGCCACCATTGCCGCCTTACGAGCACCATCACCACCACCGCTCCCACCATCGCACTTCATCATTCATCCCACCTCCCTCCACATCCATCCCCATTGCGACGTCAGAGGTGCAACTCCCGTGCCATCCTGAGAGGGTGGAGGAAGACTGAAGTATACTGTCAATTATCCTTGGTATTGTGGCTTAACACATATGACCTAGCTAGCTATCTTAGGTATATGTGCATTTTCATATACCACCACTACCACCATCCACAGACACAGCTTCGCAAGTTTCTCAAGCCACTTCCAATGGTCCCTCCATATTGGATTCCTGTTCTTTCAACAACCGAGCTTTTTCTCTTTTCCCTTCAACAAATCCCGACCTGCCTGAGCCTTTGAGTCATACGCACGAACGGAACGAACTTGCTAGATTCTAGGAACAAACAGACTTCTCTCTTTTGAACAGAAGTAGCGTCCTTCTCATGCCCGACATAACTACGAGTTATCAGGATTGTTTTTCAATGCCGTGCATGAGATTTGACAGGTAAATACACACACAGTTTCATGACGAGCCATATTGGCTTTCAATTTCCTATCACATTCCAACGTCCCAACTCTGTTGTCGCATTGTCTCGTCTCGGCCCACATCACATCACACACCTGGGCATTGAAATGCTCTCTTGTCAAAGCACAAAGGGCAGAATGTGGACAGTACCCCAAGCTCGGAACACAGCACGACACAATACATCTGGGCGCAGTGCGGTGTAGTGCTGCGCAAGCACCAAGCCCCTGGTGTAGATGGCGATACTTCGTAACATTGAAATGGAATATCGATCTGCTCATGCTCTATCTGGATGCTGACGAGCTGGATGCCCGAGGGAACTGACCGACATTGGCCCGTCATTACTGCAATCTGTCGCTGAGCCCCTCGTCTCACTCCAACACAACCAACAAGTCTCTCTCCGTCCCTCTCCCGTCATCATCGTCCTTCTCCTAACCCAACCTTAATTATTGACTGTCCTTTTCTTATCATTTATCACCCGCCAATTCTACACCTGTACGACACTACAATTGCATATGCATGTCCCCCCTCCTGTCTGTGTCAGCGTGTCGTCTCGTCCCGAACATGGGTCCAAGTTGTTGCACAATAACAACGGCATCATTCATTAATTCATCCGTTCACTCCTCCCTTCTCGCCTCTCCCTAATTATACCGGCGCGCATTCACTCTCCTCTTGTCGCAGCCGCCCGTCCAGTGTCCGCCCTATGCTGTCAAACTTGACATCTAACACTCTGTTGCCCAGGGCGCATACAACCTGCCTGTCCTACAAGAGCGACTTTGACATGATCGAGAGCAGGCCGAGTCGTTGATTTTGATGATACTTCCGGAATCGTCATCGTCTTCTCATCCTTATAGTTGTTATTTATCCCAACCATCACCGCCGTCGCCATCGTCATTACAGGGCATTTGACAGCACTCTACAGCTTCCACCATTTGTTATTAGCGGACGAGTTCGAGTTTTATTCCCCGTTACTTGAGACACGAGAGTTGCAGCAAAGAAACCCGCCGATTATATATGACCCCATTCTTCTTGCACATTGGCCTGCGACTACACCGGGTGAAAGGATCGTCGCACTCTAAATCGTTGCATCCATTACGGTCGCCATTCCCCCTAAAGCGTACTTATTTGTGTGTGGCGCCCTTTCAAGCCAGCCCACTGCGCCGACCTCAAGCCAACCTTGGTCTCGGCCTCGACCTCGACGCCAGCCCCCCCAGCCAGGCGCCCACTCGTTCCGGAACAAATTAGAACCTGACGCAGCCAATTGATTGAAACACAAATCGCACCGATCGATATCCCCGCTCTTTACGCCTTTCCTCGAACCCCATGTAACTGACTTATTGAAACCACCACGAGCGACTGAAATACGCCGAACTTAATCTCACTCTGGATGATTCCTTGTCCTCGATCTGCCCATACGATCAACACATTTTGCCTGAGGGTGAACACTTAAGCGCAACTAATTGGGTATTCATCGGCCGGTCTTCTGACTGCGCACAAGTGGAGCCCGGTGATTGCCTACCACCGAATATACTCACGAGAAATCGAGCACGTCGGTTCCGGCCTGAGAGCCCGGAGCCATCTGTTCCGGTGGACAGACGGGCGTCAGTCGTTGCTTTGAAAAATCAGTATAGGTGCCCTCCCCAGAGATATGTCAGTCATGCTGCAAACGCCTTCTAGGGCCTCGACGGCCTCCTCTTCCTCCTTTCAGCCCATATCTCGGCAGAACACCATGTCTTCTTCCCACGAAGGCTCGCGGTCAGCCCGCCAGTCGAAGAGGTACTCCATGTCCGCATTATATATGTCAATGTCTGCGAACGAGACGGAACTAGAGATCGAAGATGATTTGGCCAAGGGTGAGTGGTGCCTGGGGTCATTCGTCTCGAGAACTCTACTGACAAAGAATCCGAACAGCGCAAAAGGTTCTCCGGGAATTGAAGGCCAAGATTTCCTCCCAGTCGAAGAAGAACTTCGTCCTCGAGAAAGACGTCCGATATCTTGACTCGCGCATCGCCCTGCTTATCCAGAATCGCATGGCGCTGGAAGAGGTGCGCCAGGTGTCCTGTCTTGAACGGAATCGAAGCGCTGTAGCTAATCGGTGAATAGCAAAACGAGGTCGCCAGTCACCTGGAAGCTGCTACGGACCTAGAAGAGGGTGCTTTTCCCAACGACGACAAGACACAGAAATACGGCAACCTATTATTCTTATTGCAGTCCGAGCCGAGACACATTGCGCACCTCTGCCGATTAGTCTCCATGTCCGAGATCGACTCGCTCCTCCAGACTGTCATGTTTACCATCTATGGTAACCAGTACGAGAGTCGCGAAGAGCATTTGCTCTTGACAATGTTCCAAGTATGCATCCCGCTTCCACCCGCGTCGTCTTTCTGCGGTTGTTCTGGCACTGACAGTTGTGTCACTGTAGTCGGTTCTGACCTACCAGTTCGATACCACTGCCGAGTACTCCTCTCTGCTACGCGCGAACACTCCCGTCTCTCGGATGATGACTACATACACTAGGCGTGGACCCGGCCAGAGTTTCTTGCGGACGGTGCTGGCCGATAGGATTAACAGCCTGATCGACTTGAAGGACCTCGATCTCGAGATTAACCCCCTGAAAGTATACGAGCGCATGTGTGAACAGATCGAGGAGGATACCGGCAGCCTTCCCGCGCACCTACCTCGAGGAATCACGGCCGAGGAAGCCGCAGAAAATCCCCAGGTCCAGGCCATTATCGAGCCTCGTTTAACGATGCTGACAGAGATTGCTAACGGCTTCTTGACGACGATAATCGACGGCCTCGAGGAGGCACCTTACGGCATCCGATGGATCTGCAAGCAGATTCGAAGCTTGGCCAAGCGGAAGTACCCAGACGCCAACGACCAAGTCATCTGCACGCTGATCGGAGGTTTCTTCTTCCTGCGGTTTATCAACCCGGCCATTGTCACGCCGAAATCCTACATGTTGATTGACGGAGTGCCTGCTGAGCGGCCGAGGCGGACGCTTACCCTGATCGCGAAGATGCTGCAGAACTTGGCCAACAAGCCATCGTATGCCAAGGAACCATACATGGCGAAACTATCGCCGTTCATCCAGCAGAACAAGGACCGGGTCAACAAATTCATGCTGGACCTCTGCGAGGTGCAAGATTTCTACGAGAGCTTGGAGATGGACAACTATGTCGCCTTGTCCAAGAAGGATATCGAGCTGTCCATCACCCTGAACGAAATCTACGCCATGCATGCGTTGATCGAGAAACATTCTGGGGAACTCTGTAAGGACGAGAACTCGCATCTCTCCATCATCATTTCAGAGCTCGGACACGCGCCGCCTCAGGTGCCTCGCAAGGAGAACAGGGCCATCAACCTGCCATTGTTCAGTCGATGGGAGACGGCAATTGACGATTTGACGGCAGCTTTGGACATAACGCAGGAAGAAGTGTACTTCATGGAGGCCAAGTCGATCTTCGTGCAGGTAATGCGTTCCATTCCCGCGAATAGCTCCGTAGCCCGACGACCGCTGCGCCTGGAAAGGATAGCCGACGCAGCCGCGACATCCCGGAATGATGCGGTGATGGTGCGCAAGGGCATCAGGGCGATGGAGCTCCTCAGCCAACTTCAGGAGATGAAGGTGATCGATAAGTCCGATCAGTTCAGTCTGCTAAGAGATGAGGTCGAGCAAGAGCTGCAACATCTGGGATCGTTGAAAGACGGCGTCATTACCGAGACCCAAAAGCTCGAAGAGGTCTACAAGACGATTCGGGACCACAACGCCTATCTCATAGGTCAGCTTGATACCTACAAGAGCTATCTCCACAATGTTCGAAGTCAATCAGAGGGCAAAAGCCGTAAGCAGCAGAAGCAGCAGGTCCTAGGCCCCTATAAGTTCACTCATCAGCAGCTGGAGAAGGAAGGCGTCATCCAGAAGAGCAACGTTCCGGACAACAGGAGGGCGAATATCTACTTCAACTTCACGAGTCCTCTGCCGGGCACCTTCGTGATATCGTTGCATTACAAGGGTCAGTAGACCGCAGCGCCCCTTTTTTGGATTGTGCTAACCCTGCCTAGGTCGCAACCGGGGGCTTTTGGAACTCGATCTGAAGCTCGATGACCTGCTTGAGATGCAGAAGGACAACCAGGACGACCTGGACCTTGAATACGTACAGTTTAATGTGACGAAAGTCCTGGCTCTCCTCAACAAACGCTTCGCGAGGAAGAAAGGGTGGTGATCAAGTGGTGTGTCGGCAGGCGACACCGTGGACTAGATCCGTGGATGACCTGCGGCGCATTTGTTTTGGCGATCTGGCGCGGCGTTGGGGCTAACTTACGACTCGATACCACTTCCTTATTTACCTCTTGATATACCAGGGTCTTTTCGACTCATTCCGAAAGCATGCAGGACGCACTATACTCCACGCAGATCCTGCGCATGCTCATTTCGGTTCCTCCTCGCTTCTACTACTCCGACTGGTCTAATTCTACCCTTGCGCTGAGATGGCCTTGCTCGTCGAATCATTCTATATTGGGTTTGGGGTTGTGAATTCCAAGCCAATAACCGCATCTCCTACTACCATATCTCTCACCCTATTCCGGTGGAGTCTTCCGGCGCGGCGCACAGATGAACTCTTAAGAGAAGATGTCACCGGCGGTACAACCTGCTCGTGGCTCGAAAGAAGGGGGGGTTAATAGGATTAAATAGTAAGGTGTCTCCCAGCAGAGTTTATGGCACTGCCTATATTCAGGTGGTCCGGTTGCTTTTTGTGGCTTAGCAGCACAAGTGTATTCCAATCTCATTTAAGGGCTATGTTAGGTGGTGGTGATTTGCCCATTAGGGGGGTTTTCACATGGCGATAGGTACGAGGGGAACATGGTGGTGTCGAAGATCAGGGGATGTCGTTAGTTATGGCCCGGGGTTCTAGGGCTAGAAGGAAGGCCCGCGTCCTATGGTTGCTTGCATGTGGATAGATGAGCCTTACGATTATTCTATATGTGTCTAATGGGGGACGACAACCCTGATTTTACACCTCGGACGAGTCTGCACCGAACTATATTCCCCGCGCATCGCAAACACGCTTCGCGCGTATGATACCCGCATCCAATTTAGCCTGAGCCCATATCCGCACCATATACATCAAACATCTATATCCCAATTACGTTATGAACCCGCGGAGCATATACCGTATTGAGAAAGTAATGCAGACGGGCATCAGGATGAATCGCCGCGACCAGACAGACCTTGGTTGGCCAAGGCCATCCCGACCTTTGGCCTCGGCAGGCAGACATTATAACAACGCTGCCGCCAGCCAGCCAGCCAGCCCTACCCGCCATGAGTTGACGACGAAACACATCTCCTGCAGCAAAGTCTATCTATCTAGCTAGCTATCGCTGACCGAGCGAAACGAAAAGATGCGGTTCCTTCGGAGAACTCTACTAACGCTGACGGCTGCGCTCGCGGCGTCGTCCGCTGAGGCGAGTCTGCAGATCGTGCCGGGCGGCTCGTGGACAACTGTGCGTATTAGAACCTCCTCTCTTCATCTTATGTGCTCAGACCACGAGAAATCATCATACTCATCATGATGACGACGCATTAACTAACCCGCGACACGCCAAGTCCAACGGCACGCACCTCCAGGCGCACGGCCCCGGCGTTGTCGTCGAGGACGGCACGTACTACCTCATCGGCGAGGACAAGACGCAGGGCACGGCGTTCCAGAACATCAACTGCTACTCGTCGCGCGACCTGGTCCAGTGGACGTACGAGGGCGCGCTGCTGTCGCGCACGTCCTCGGGCGACCTGGGCCCGAACCGCGTCGTCGAGCGGCCCAAGGTCCTGCGCAACCCGCGGACCGGGAAGTACGTGCTGTTCCTGCACATCGACTCGTCCGACTACGGCGAGGCCAAGGTGGGGATCGCCGTGGGCGACTCGGTATGCGGGCGCTACGAGTACCGGGGCAGCTCCCGCCCGCTCGGCCGCCAGAGCCGCGACATGGGCGTGTTCCTGGACCCGGACACGCAGGTCGGGTACCTGCTCAGCGAGGACCGCGAGAGCGGCCTGCGGATCATGCGCCTCAGCGATGATTTCTTGCAGGTCGAGGCCGACGTGTACAGCTGGCGGCTCTCGGGCGGCGACCGCGTCGAGAGCCCCGCCCTGGTCAAGACGGGCGGCCGCTATTACATGCTCGGCAGCCGCCTCACGGGCTGGGACCCCAACGACAACGTCTACACCACGTCGACCCGCCTCGACGGCGGCTGGTCCGCCTGGCGCGGGTTCGCGCGCTCCGGGTCCCGCACCTACGACAGCCAGACCAGCTTCGTGCTGCCCGTCGTCGGCAGCGGCGGTCGTTCCTTCTTCGTCTACCTCGGCGACCGCTGGGTCCGCGACAACCTCGCCGCCAGCACCTACGTGTGGCTGCCGCTCGCCATCAGCGGCGAGACGGTGTCGATGACCGACTACGTGTCGTGGGTCCCCGACGTCGCGGCGGGCAGCTGGGCGGGGCCCCCCGCCGAGACGCAGTACGAGGGCGAGTCGACCGCGTACAGCGGCGGCGCGCGCGAGGTCTCCTGCGGCGGCTGCTCGGGCGGGCGCGCCGCCGGGTACCTCGGGGGCCCCGACGGCGGCAGCGTCACGTTCCGCGGCGTGCGCAGCGACGTCACGGGCCGCACCACCGTCCGCGTCAAGTACCTCAACGGCGACTCGGCGCCGCGCTACGCCGCCGTGCGCGTCAACGGCGGCCCGAGGCAGACGCTCGCGTTCGTCCAGGCCACGGGGAACCCCGGCAGCGGCGTGCTGCACGCCGATCTCCGGGCCGGCAGCGATAATACCATCGTCATCGAGGGCCTCGGCGACGGGAGCTGGGGGCCGGATGTGGATCGGTTGATGGTGCCTCGTTCGTGACGGGTTCGATCGGTGGTGGTAGATTGTGTGGGTCACTGAGATATGTAGCGGCGGCCCCTGCGAAGTCGACCCGGTGGTGGTTACGGGAGATCGATGCTTGTGCACGGAGATTCGGGGTGGACGTTGAACTGTCTTATACGACTCGGGTCGAACGGTCGCCGAAAGGGGAGCGAATCCTAGTATAAGAATAAAAGAGAAACATTGTATTGCCGTTGCGGAAAGATGGTTTGACAGGTCTATACGAGCTTGATATGCTTCCCGCGCATTGAGTGGGGTTGTCTCTTTTGGGGCTGGGTAGGCTCGGTCACGACATCCGGGACGAGAACTAGAAAGGTAGTTTTAAGTACACACAGCTGCCCTGCCTGTTCTTTGCACGTTCTATACCAGCGTGACTCACACAAGTAAACACCAGGTTTATTCACAGGATCCGCGTCTTGGGTCGAGCCGGGTACCGAGTGACTAGGCTAACCCCTATTCGCCCCATAATAGGGGGTTGTACCCTAGCGAATTACAACACTTCCATCGCCCGGCGACTACCATATAACTCGGATGATCTTAGATTACACGGTGAAGCCAGATAACATAAACAGACGAACCTAGGGATTCTGCCTCGATAGCTCGAGATCTGAGATGAGGACAGTCGTCCATATTCGAAGGAACAACGAATCGTGGTTGGATTCTTTTGGAGTCCTCGTGGCAACCGACGTCGTTTTCCGCAGCCATTCTGCTTTTTGGAGTGCTACCCACATAACTTGTCGCCTACGCTGGTGTAGATCGGTCTTTAGCCACTGTTCCCTATATTTACCGATGTTAGACAAGAAGTACTCAGGCGGTGATCTTGGTTGTGTGGCGAGTGCGCCCAGTTGTTGCGTGTTTGAGGCGCTTGCCTCGGGGCAACGCCAGTGACAGGATTGATATACTAGTACATGAGATCAGATCATTAGAAGAATGATACCTAGAGAAGCTAATCCTTAAGAGCAATTGTGACTTGACTTCGCCCCTAGCTTTCGGATGACATACTATTGAACAATATGGTAGGTTGCACCTGATGGCGGAATTACTTGAGCAGAAGATCGATCCCATGAGATCCCGATGTATTCGGATCAATATGCAGTAACAGCATAGTGTAGTGCGCACGGGTCTTTGTTTATAGGATACCGGTGTTCAAGTACTTGCTTAGGATAATATGCACAAACGTTCAAGGGCTCTTCCTTGTTTCTCCTTTGAAGAGGGTGAAGAGGTATAGCCTTAATCAAGCGGCATCGCTCTACTGGGCTGTTGAAAGACTGAATATTAATGCTAAGGGTCCCTAGATATGCAGAGGAGAATTCCATAAGGATTATGGAATGTGACACTTGCATAGTTTGATGTCCATGTAGGACTGATCACATCTCTGGTGGTGGTACACGCTGGAGCACACATTTGAGCTGGGCGAAGACGAAGGGCTCTGGTCCCTTGGTAAAATGGCCTCAACTAGATCCCTTTCTGAAGTTTGCCAAATTGTAGATTGGGCCCTGCAGCCGGATTTATTTCGGTGACCTAGAGCTGGACACATCTCACATCGCCGCACCATATCTCACGTCGTCGAAACTGCATCCCACACCTTATCTCACATCGCCGCAATTCCGTCCCAGCTCAGTCCAAATCGGACAATAATATCGGATTATAACTGATTACTGGTGTTCCAGACTAAGAGAACAGCTTGAATTATTGTGATACTTGGACTTGACTCGGAGCCATCCCTCAGATTTTTGATATCGTGAGTCTACTTCCCTGCGACCACATTGTCTTCTTCGCTACCCAGCCCCAGTATCCGTCTTTTCCTCACTCCCTCCCTCCGTCGCCCTCTCTTTTCCCTTCCCGCGGTGGATAAATGGCTTACAGTTGAGCAGCACGTCAAATTTATCATCAGTTTCCTGTTGTACTAGAAGGACTTCCGCACCTGCATCTAACCCCGATCTCGAGAGTCACCATGGAGGACGTCAGGTTCCGCCTGTCTACTGCGGAGAGACATCATATTATCATCAGCTCGATAATAAATGCCCTGTCTCTTGTTGTGGTCGGTCTGCGCATCTATTCCCGAAGGTTCACCGGTGCCGGAACTGGTTGGGACGACATATTCATCGTGGTGGCGGCAATGCTGGGGAACCTCCTCCTCATTCTGTTCGGTTATTGTAAGTGATGGCGTTCTCGTTCCAGTACCCATGGATATCGAATTATAACTCACCCCTGACACTTTTTCAAGCCTGCTCCGTCGTACCCGAAATCCACCAGTTGATCGCAGAAAAGATGGGTCTGCTGCAGCCCTTCCTCTACGTAAGTCGCTATTATCCAAACTCCTCGACGGAACCCTCAGATATCCGATCGACTGACCGGACCTACCGAAAAGCTCTTCTTCGTCTCGCATACCCTCTTCCTGCTCTGCATCTGCTTCATCAAGCTCAGCGTGCTGAGCTTCTACCTGCGGGTGTTCGCGGTCGAGGGCCGGCTGCGGACGCTGTGCCTGGGGATCGCAGCAGCCTTCGTGCTGTGGTCGGCGGCCAACATCATCGCGCTGCTCAACATCTGCCGGCCCCTCGCCAGCTTCTGGGGCCCGCTCCACGACCGCGCCTGCGCCCGCCAAGAGGCCGTCGACGTCTCCATCTGCGTCTTCAATGCCGTCAGCGACCTGCTGCTCATCGCGCTGCCCATGCCCGTCATCTGGCGTCTGCAGATGAGGCGCAGCCTGAAGGTCAAGCTCGCCGCCGTGCTCTCGCTGGGCGTCGTGTGAGTTTACGTCTTTACTTTTATCCGTGTCTTCTTTCAGTCGGAGAGGGAGCGACTATTTCATACTGACCAGAAGAGCACAGGGTGACGATCATCGCGATATTGCGGCTCAAGGCCCTGCTCGAGACGGACTGGGAAGGCGACGTCACGGGCACCGCCGAGAGGGCCATGTTCCTCTCCGTCCTGGAGCCCAACCTGGCCATCCTGTGCGTCAGCCTGCCGATGCTGCAGCCGCTCTACGGGAACCTGCTCTACGGAGGATCGCGAAAGCGGGCCAGTGACGTCGAGCTCCAGGACAGCAACGAGACCCGACCGAGTCCTACTAGAGACACGATCAACAACAAGAAGAAGGATTCTTATGACGAGTTGGAGGCTTCGGGCGTCAGCTTTTAGAGAGGAGCGCACGGCTTTAAGAAGTTTGTTGAGTGGCTGTGTAAGCGGCACGGGGGGTTAATGGCACAATGCAGGGAGGGATCTTATCTTTCATGTGAAGGTGAAGGCTACAGTTTTGTGGCTTGAGGACCAATATTGGATGCAACGCAATCGCGATGGTTGACATCGTGGACTTTGGGCCATGCTATTGCAATGATGTCGGTGACTGAGAAGGGAAGAAGGGATCGGATAGCCGAGGGGCAGAAAGCCAGGACACTAGATACTTTGATATGGTAGCGGCGGTGCTGCTAGGATCCATCTTATGATTGAGATGATTGCAGGATATAATATGTCCGCTCGGATAAATCCTAAGACATTCAGGAACGAGCGGTTGGGGGATGGCTTCAAAACGTCAGTACAGATGAGTTGACGGCCTGGCTAGTTATGGACCTTGGTAAAGTCGAGATACCCAGTTCACACAGATGAGTCAAACAAGGATAATAAGCGGACGGGGCTCTATGAAACGGATAGCTTGATAAACTTATGCGACTAAGAAAAATGAATAGGGCGCCTACGTCTGAACGTGCTGTAATTTATCTAGGCACATACACTCGCCTCCCCGTCCGCTACTCCCTGGAGATACCTAACGGAAGCCAATGGTCGGGCCTCTTCAGATAAACGCCCCAAACCAGCCTACCCACACCGTCTCTGAACGACGCCGCCTTCTTGATCTGAGCGCCAACCGGCTCCGAGCGATCCTCGACACCCTTCCGCTCAACCTCAGCTTTACACCCGAGCATAGACCGCTCATCATCATCTGCGTGGCCTTGTGCAGCTGCGCCGCCATGGTCTTACGCGGTGCCCCTTTTCATCGGTCATCGTCGCAGCGTCGAGGTTCAGCGCATCCTCAGCGGCGCGAGGGGCATCGGAGACCTGGTAATGGGCCATGATGGATTACCCCGTCTAATCCGGTCTAGTCTAGGTTCCGTGCATGGATAGTTCGGGGATCTGTGAAGAGTAAGCAACATGTAAGTTTTGGTGTTGAGTCGCGTTATGATTGATTAATAATGACGTGTGTATTTATACCTTGCTAGGCATTGACCGAACAAACCCTCTTTGCTCGAATAGCAAACAGCCTTTGCCCTCAGGGGTCGGGGGATCTTTTCTAGTCACTCCCTCTACGACCGCCTTGTCCCGATAACAAGTTCGTTATACAGCCAACTGTATGGGGGATAGAGGTTCCGGACTCCTGGATCAAATATCCCCATGCACGGAAAGCAAGACAGCATGTGCGACGGTTGGAGCGTGGATACCAGGGGAGCATATATAATTGAAGACTGTAAGGTTTGAGGAGGTACGTGGCTTTTCGAGCATAGATATCGCACATACGCGTCCGGTCATTCATCATAGCTGGAATACCTACCCTCCTTCGGATTACCGACATAATCTGTCTGTACTTTTTACCGCCAGGAGGGCAGGGTAAAATTCAATCACTTTATATCCTCCGCGTACTGGGGCTGGACTGTCTGGGTTCGTTGACCATAAGTGGTATATTCAAGAATTATATACTACAATACGTCCAGAAGTTAATCCAACTGCTGAGGAAGAGGAAAGGGGTATCGTATTCTACTACAGAAGCTATGATTCCTCCCCGCCAACATCCAATTATTAAGTCACGCCATTACTGCATCCCCTCGCGGGAGGGTTCCGGTGAAACCAAGGTAGTAGATTGGCCCAGACGCTGAGCATGCTAAAGCTTCTCCTGCCCGGCACCAGCCACTTCGGCGGCGGCGATATCCGGGACGTCTTTGGTCTTGCTGCCTTTGAACACGCTGTCGGGGAGGGCGTTGAGAGCTTCCTCCTCCTTGTCCAGCTTGCGGAAGTTGAAGAAGAAACCGATGCCACCCTAAGAAAGCCCGGCGTTAGCGATCATTAAGAGAACCAGGTCGTGCAGAACCACAACTGAAACAGGCTCGACAATCACGAGAGTAAGGGAGGAGAGCGTCACTACTTACGAGGGCAGAGACAATCGCAACGGTGGTGTACAACCACACGAGGAGGGGATCAGTGGCCAAGCCCACGAAGGCCTGGGCGATGGCGGCTGAAAAGGCCTGCGCGAACCAGAACATCCCGGTGACAACACCTCGCATGTTCTTCGGTGCCTTGGTAAAGGCGTATTCGAGACCAGTAATCGACGCGGCGATTTCAGACAACGCGATAAGAATGTAGGCAGGTGTCTGCATATCTTGCCGTCAGTATGCGCGCTTTAGATTATAGCCGCGGGTAGGAATATGTGACGGGTGTGTCGCCAGGACCCTGGCACAAGGCGCGAGGAGTCATTGTCAATTTCAGTATTTCATGAGGAACTCACCTGAATCCACACGGTCAAATCGGGCTTTTCAGTACAGTCGTCGACATATCCATAGCCGTCGGTGGCTCGACAAGGGGATTTCATATAGATATAGTGTTGGATGATGGCAGCAACCACCATCGACATGGTGCCGAGGGCGAACCCTGCTGTAATCTTCTTGATCGGAGTGAGGTTGAATCCAAGACGCCTCAGACCAGGGTATAGGAGCTTGTCGCAGATGGGAATAAAGATGAGCAATGCAATAGGATCCAAATTATTGACGACATCGTTTGGCACTCCGCCCAGCTGCATAGTAGCGGCTTGGGAGATGAGGTTGTTGTTAAGCTGACCGTAAGATAGCCAATAGATCGGGAACCAGACGAAGACACTGCAGGCCTTGAATCCGCGGCGCACCTCGTCTACCCAGGCGTCGTCGAACGTCATCCAACTGGGCCGTTCGGATTCAGGGATCTTGCTCGGCTTGACAGCTTCCCACTATGACATATAGTCAGTCACTGCTTCCCCATACTTCTGTAAGAGCTGATCAAGGCCAGGATCGTTGTTCCAGGAGCTCGTTATCGGACATAAAATCGTTTTGAAATTAATCTGGAAATGGGGAAGACGACAAGGGCTGGGGTATGGGCCACTTACGAAACCACCTTTGCTCCGCAACTTATAGCCATTCTTCTTCCACGCTAGGAAGAAGAGACCTGTAGCCTTGCCGAGAACTGATCCGGTTGGTGGGCGGCGAACATACTTGCTCTTCAGAGCAATTAAGACGATGGGGCATAACAGGAACAGGATAGTTGGCAAGGTGTACGACAGCCAGAAGCCGACATATCTCTCCGCGTATACTATGGTGCTCCGGGTTAGCAATCTACTCATTTGAGGCATCGAAAAACCTATCACATGAGGGCCCACTCATGATCGAGGCATAAAGGGGTCCGCTCAAACTCTAGGAGGATTTGGAGGGGGGGGCCCAGGGCAAGGGGTACAGACCCATAGAGATCTGGCCAACCAGCGACCCGATGTTGATACAGAAATAATATCGCATATATATCACAGATATCGTCAAGACGGGATCGACAATAACACGCTCGCCGTTCTTCATGACTTTGATAACGGGCCGAGGCTGTTGAGCCTCATACTGCTCGGCAATCAAGGGTGAAATGTTTGCCTTGAAGAAGCCGACACCGATACCGAAGAAGATCAGACCGACGGAGAAGCATCCTAGCGAGCCGCTCGGATTTGCGATTACGGGTGGTAGCGCCGCAATGATCAAGATGAGGTGGCCGAACGTTGCTACCGCAACCGCAACGTGGATTGTCTTGTATTTTCCCCAATACGAATCGGCCATATAGCCACCTAGTATAGCAAGTCAGTATCGACTGCATCTGGCGAGCCTGTAGTGTTAGGGTTGGGCCAGGCATGCGCTGAGTCTCATGGTTTCGTACCGAGCATGGGCATGAAATAAGACCAAAATTGGTTGAACAACACCAAACCGGTCGAGGCTTGCTGTCCCTTGCCGAGCGCACCTGGCTGCGCTTCAAGCTCTGCAGCACTCCCGATAGAACCGGTAGTACTTCCAGGAGGAAGCGGTTCAGAGATGAAATTGACGACTGCATCAAGCGAGGTTAACATGACGTTCCGGGCGATTATCATACAACAACCTCGAGTTTTGTGAATACTTACACACAGCCGTGGTGCCATAATAAGCAAATCTTTCACAGAGCTCGATGAAGGCAATTGTATAGATAATCCAGTTGATGGGACCTTTGACGCGACGGAGCGTCTCGAGGTCTTTGGCAGTAGGGTACTCTTCGCCATTCGGCCCCCTCAACGCTTCAGCGCTATAATCCTCACCAACAGAGCCTTCGGAATCATGAGCAGGAAGAGGCTCCTTTTCGACCAAGACCTTGCTGTCGAGCGGAACCACGGCCCCTCGAGCGGCCTCGACAGCATCGAGGTTCGACATTGCTGTAAGACGCCGACTACCTGATGAAAAGAAGAATGTGGTACAACGCGTCCCAATCAGGCGCTGTTACAAGATGAGACCCCTTAGCAAGTGAAAGACACGAGCGAAGCCTAAGTTATTAAGCACCCATAGGCTGCGCGCGGGGATAGAGAAATGCGAAGAGGTGGGACGTCCCGCCCTTTTTAAGAGGAGCAGGGAAACCTATGCAGAGGGTTCTAGGACCGGGTGTCTCGCCTGCCACCTTGCCACCCTCTATCTCGGAAGTTATCGATTGGTGTGAGATCCGCATATCATTGTTGCGGAAGGGTAAGGTGGATGGTAACACGGCCGCAAACCCTGTTGCATACGCGCATATGGGCCCTGTCCCTGCAGGCCGGAGAAGGATTCAATCAATCAGTCCCTCTGTAACGTTGGACAGGCCTCCTCCACCCTACTCGAAGCAGGTTGCCAAGAACAGTGCATCTGGTCAGCCAATACCAAGCCATACCTGCAAGAAGCCTTACACGAGTCAGTGAATACGAAGCTCCAGATATCTCCGAAACGGTTACCAGCGACCGCCAAGGACACAGGTGATTTGGATATGGACCACCAACCCTTGTTGGAAAGTACTTACGAGAAGTACTTTAGGGCATGCTCGGAATCGGGCATGCTCCGAGCTAATGTGTTGTGCTCATTGGTGCCAAGAGATACCAGGGCTTACTGTTGGCCTGGACCCCGGCCAAGGTCACGCGAGGTCAAGGATGGAATTGCAGTATTGCCCAGCGGCAAAAACGTGTGTGAATGTTTGGATATGTAATAGCCAACCTCGTCGACTTTAACAAGCACCTCCCTTTCACGTCACGGTGAGAGCCATTCGCCTAGCTGGCGCGCCCTGGTGGCGTATCCCATACAGAAAGAGGCGTCGATTCCCGGGGGTTGGCAAAGCTTGACGCGCTCAAGGCTTTTCTTGGGGAGTCTTGGGAGCCTTGGGAGTCTTGCGCTATTGGAGTCTTGCGATATTGGAGTCTTGGAGCGAAGGAAGGCCAAGGCACCTTGCAAATCGGGAAGTGTCTGGCCGACCAGGGAACACGACGAAAGTTCACTATTTCACCCTCCAAGTAGAGATTTAAACCTCCTGCCGTTTCGAGCATGGCAATAGAGCTATCTGGGGTAGGTCAGGGATGTAGATAACGTTAACCCGCCAATGATTTCTCCATGAGAGTTGCCACCCATGTCGAAAGTCCCGCCCAACTCCGAGCTCTCAGGAATCTCCGACACCCAGTACTGTAGGACAACCCCACACCGCTCTCCCCTGCAAGTGTCCGCTGCGCCAAGCCTCATCCCTGCTGATGCCCGGTCTAGCCAATCCGAGCCTTCAACGGTCACAACCTCCCTAGGATCCTTTCGGCCCGTCAAGTGTGGCGCTTCCGTGGGGTTTACCTCGGGCTACGGCAGCCACGCCGAACTGTTCACTGTCTAGCAGGGTCATTCCTGAGGGTCGTACATGGGTGCAAGAACGATACATGTGCTGCCTACCTATCTACGATATACCTCCAGTGTAAAGGTGTGAGGCTGTAGTTGGTGGTTCGTATCTTGCCACTAGCTTGACGATAAGTCTCGATAATGTTTGTGCATAGTGTCTGCTATAGAAAAGGGGTAGCTTGGTTAATTACCAAGGCCCAGAATCCAGTAGGGACAAGGGAATAACCTTACTCCGAGGCTCTTATATTATATATCAACTTCTTCGCCATTATTGTCAGATATAGGGGACATCAGTTGTATTGTTGTATTAGATTAACTGCGTGTGCTGTAGAACACGTTCAGCTTTTAGGTACTTGGTGTCAGGCCGAAATAAAACTACCTTATCAAGTATCTATAAGACGCGCTAAACATAACGCCATATTAATTTAGCTATAACCTGTCCAGATTAATTCTTTAGCTATTGCTAGAAGTATCGCGTTAAAAAATAACGCCGAACGCGTTTAGAAATAAAGTTATTTAGATCATTTTCGTAATAATTTAAATAATAGGCCGACCGAAAAACGCATATACTTTTTAGTTAATTATTACCGAACGGTAACGTTGTCGTATTTTATATTATAATAGCCTTTATAATATTAAATTTTTTTATAAAATTACGAATTATTTAAAAAGTTAAATATAAAAAGTTATTATAATAAAGTTAGCCGAATTTTTTTTCCCGTTTAGAACGTTGATGCGTTTTAGATGAGTAATAATGTCGGGAATTTAAGTTTTTTGTTACGGCATCGAAAAAGAATTGTTTTATATTTTATTTCGAGCTTTTTATAAAGCTTTTTTAACGTTATTTTTGATATATATATTATACGTTTTAAATTTTACCGACTTAGTTTTAATTATCGTATTATTTACCGTAAATTTATTATTAACGAAAACGTTCGAAATTTCCGTTTTAATTAAGTAAAGTTATGTAAGAATTAGATAATAAAATAATAGGAATAAATTTTTTAAACAGACGAAATTTTGGTTATTAACGGTTATTATTGCTAATAATACGTTATACGGCGTGTCGGCAAAGAATATAATCCCGATTATATCGACGATTAGCCTTAGCGGAAATAAGGTTGGATGTTTTAGGGTATTTTTTCCGGTATTACCGGTAAAGGTTTTGGTATTTTTAAAAAAAAAGATTGGGGATTTATTACGATAACGTTTTATTAAAAGTATAATATTCTCGTTATCAACGGTTAAATACGATTTTACCGTTAAGATAATAGTAAAAAGTTGATTTTTATACAAAATAACGTTTTTATTTCTGCTGCCGTAATTATTTAAGCCGATTTAAAATCCCGAAACGATCGTATAATAACTTAGTTCTCGAATTTATTAAATTTAAAATTTATCGAAGTTATATAAATTAAATAAATGATTATATCGAAAATATATACGGTTAAAACGAATGTATATCGTATAATAAGCTTAAATTTTAAATATAGAAAGCGTGGAATACGGTTATAAAAAATAGTTTCGTAAATTGTTAGCTTTTATACCTTAACGATATATTAACGTTATTATTGTTAACGGTTATTATATAAAATAGTAATAATAATTTTGTAAAATATTTACTTTATATAACGATTTGCTAATAAAAAAGGAGTTAGCTGAGGTGGAGCTATTAAGAAGGTTAGCGTAGTAACCTAACTGAGTTAATTTATTTACCCATCATACGTAGTAGTCTAGTTACGGAATATATATATGTCGATCAGTAGGTGAGCTTTCCGTTTATAGGGTGCGCTACGTACCCCTCAGCTAGCTGATATACCCTCTTAACGCCTTAAAGCATTTACGGCGTTAATCGTTATATCTTTTTACTTTTTCAAGCCATAATTTTCCATTTTAATCTTTTTTTAACGATTAAATTCTTTAATTAATTTATTTTTCTTTTAAAAAAACTTTTTATTAATTTTTTTTTTTTTACTAATTAAAACTTTCTATAATATTTATTAATTTTAATTAATTTTAAAAAAATATACTTCAAAGGTGTTAATAATGACATTTTAAAAGAGTTATTAATTAATATATAATTATAAAGAGATAATTTAACTTATATATATTTTTATTACTTTTTACAACTAATATATATATATATATACTCACATATTATAACTTTATTTATAATAAAATAATAATAACATTACTAAATCCTATAACTTATTAAGTATTATATTATATATTTAAGTTAACTTTTAACTTTTTAATTAATGAAAAATTAAATAAAACTTTCTTTATAAATTACGGAAAAGATAATAATTTTGATTCGGTTATGGAAATAATTATTATATTTTATTCATTCGCTTATTGTCGTCAAATATATGTTGCAATTCAGTCTAGGTTGCTGTTTAAGTTTTCTCATTTGTAACTAGGATTGGGAGTAGCTAGATAGAGTCTTCAGCTTCTTTGTCCTTGTAATCCTAAGGCCACAAATTAAAGCTCTTTAGTTTCCTTCAAAGCACTTTCAACAAATCACCTTAACTGCTGACACTTATTATTTTATTAATTTTTTAAAATAATTTTATAACGTAAAATATTTTTTCGATTAATTATATTATTTATAAAAAAAAGTAATATTTTAAATATTTAACGAATTTTTACCGTCAAACTATAACGTTAAATCTTTAATTCCAATTAAATATAATATAACTCGATTAATAACTTTATAATATACGTTGTTAAAATTCAAATTAAATCGGACAAATTGAAATACCGTAAAAATTATATTAGATTATCTATTAATTATTACGTATAAAATAAAATCAATTTTTAAAAAATCTTTTATTAATAGAATCTAAATTAACTAAACTTAAGTTTGGTAATAATTTAATATGCGTTATTAAGATAATTAAATCTCTTTTAACTTTATTTTTATTTATTTTAATACCGAAAAACTATTAAAGACTTTTGCCTCTTATAAAAATATAGCGTTTTCGTATTTATTAAATTAATTAATTAACAAATTTTAATTCTTTTTTCTAATAACACGTAATAATATCGTTTATAAATATAAATATATATATATATATATTTATAAGTAAAATAATAAAGTTCGTAAAAAAAGAAAAAATTTATTTTTTAAACGTTTTAATAAAATCTCCTTACTATAAAAAATACGTTTTTAAATCTATATAACTTTTTTAAGAAAATTCTATTATATTATAAATATCTTAAAAGCATTTTTGTGTATATTTAGTAAAGTAAATTAACGTTAATTAAAACGTTAATAACGATATATTTTTTTAACTTTATGTTAAATTTAACTATAATAATAATTAAAGTTGTAAATAACTTTTTAATATATATATATATATATATATATAAAACGTTTCTTAATTATCAGTTACTTCGTATAATAAAATATACTTTATATTTCTATAATTAATCATATTTATAAATTTATTAAAGTGGAGTCGGGTATAGGAATGGGTGCAGCTGCTACTGCATGCTACTGCAGCTACAGCTTCTAGGTGCTTTTATCTGCTTCGTCGCTGAGCACTTCGGCAATCAACTTTGACTATAGCTAATAGGTCGGCGACGTCTATAAATTGCTGACTTGACAACTTTTGTATATAGTCTTCCAGACCAAGGCTTTTCATAGCAAGTAGTAACGCCCGACAATTCTTCCTCCCAAGTACCGATCAAGATGTTCTGCGTACAGCAACTTCGATAAGCCCTGTCCTAATTCACTGTAAAGCCTTACTTTAAAGCCGAATGCGTGGTTATCGATAAGTTTCGACCTTGATAAACTATATAGTCGCTGGTTTTACGGTTCGACAGAGTTCTTAATAGCAGATAATATAACTTAAAAGATGTTAAGTTTTGTACAGTAAACATTAAAGACAAACTTTAACGGTAAACCTTAACTACGTATAAAAAATTGGCATCTTTTCGGGCTTTTGCTAATTTTACGATTAAAAGTATTAAATATTAATTAAAAAAGATATTAAAAAGTTTGATATTAATTATTTGTATAGTTTTTCGAATTATTTAAAATAATATACTATATAATTTCGAATATACGATACCGATAATATATAACGATAAAACTTTTATAAAAACTATTTTATTTACGGTATATAATTCCTGTTAAATTATCAGAAAAATTAAAATTATCGGTATTATTATTAATTTAAAATACTATTTTTAAAAAAAGTCAATTTTGGCTTTAAGCTTTTAAATACGACTTAATTCATAAAAATAACGGTAATTTATTTTAATAAAAATACAGATCGAATAATATATATTAGAAAATATAACAATTAACGTCTTATACAAGCTTACGAGCCAAACAAGCTCGCGAACCGTTTTTGTTAATATCTTAATTACCCAATTTCAATTGTTAATTTTTTAATACCAACAATATAAAACGTCTTACAAAAAAATCTAGGATAAACTTATCCATTTAGGCTAAAAAATAAAACCAAAAGTTAAGCTTTAAAAAGTTATATTCTATATATAATATCCCCGAATTTACTTTAAAAGCCCGATATTACGGTCGATACGTCTGAACCAATATTATTTCCTAATTACGAAAATTAACGCCGACGGAAAAAAAATCTATTATCGAAAAGGTTTTTAATTTAAATACGCAAACGTTTCCTGTCCGACTTTAGTACGTTAAAAATATAACCAATATATTATTAACCCAACGCGTTATAAAACGCGTTAAAATTAACTAGACGTCGAACTTTATTAAACGGCAAAAAAATTTTTAAACCCGTTTAAATCGAAAAATCGATTATTAACGGATTTTATACGAAAATCTAAAAACGTTTCGTAAATAATTTAAACTTATTCGGATTATAATCGCAAAATACGGTATCGCAAAAAAGGATATTTATAATTTCGACGAAATTAAATTCTTAATAAAGCTTTTTATAATAACGGGTATAATAATTACCAATACCGAAAAACGTAAAAAATTTAAATAAACGTAATAAAGGAATAAAAAATAAGTTATAATTATTTAAATTATTAATTTTTAAAGTTAAGATATATTACCATTTATTATTATAACAGGAAAAAATTATCTTAAATCCTAATACCGCGATAACTTATTACTAATAACCGATTAAAAAATCGCATTAAAAAATAATAATTAAATAATAAATAAATTAAGTTTCGAATAAATTTAGCATTTTAATAAATATATTCGGACGCGTACGAAAAATTTAAAACATCTTTTTATCCTCGACGGCCACGAAAACCACCATTCGATAAAATTTAAAAAATATTACGTTAATAATAACATTATTACGCTTTATATATCCGCGCATTTTTCGTATCGGCTTTAACCTTTTAATATATCTTATTTTTTTATTTTAAAACGCGTTTATTTACGGTATATCGAAAACTTAATACGACGTTATTATACTTACATTATTAAAAAAGATTTCCTTACCGGCTTTTATAACGCGTTCCAAACTACCATAACGTCCGATAACATTAAATCTAAATTCGTAAAAGTTAAACTTATTCCATTCGATCCTAATACCGTTTTTTCCGAATTAAAGATTCTTCTAATTATACCTACGCCGACCATCTCCCCGTTAACCTCTACCGGTTCCATTCGTTTCCCGCCCGCAAAAACTTTTAAAAATATTAAAAAAATAACGAAACAAAAACGTTATTTACAAAAAAAAATTAAATCGATTAATCTTTTAACTAAAAGTAACTTGCTGCTTTTATACGAAAATATTCTTTTTCGGGAAAAAATTACTTAATTACGCAAAACGAATTACATTTTAAACAAACGTTACAAAACCAAAAACAAACGTTTTTAAAAAGAAAAAATACTTATTATACAAAAAGGATAAACTTTTTTGGCCCAAAAAAAAGGGATAATAAAAAAATGCAGCCAATAACAGCTGAAAAAAATTATCGCAAAAGGGTTAAAACTAAAAAACGGAAATATAACGTCTACAGAAAGCCTGAATATAATACGCATACTTATATAAAAGTTATAAATACGTCTAGCGAAAAAAACTCCGATTAATTTAAATTAATATAATATATTATTATTAAGTTAGTTAAATTTATTATTACGAAGTACCAAAAAACGGCTCGCGAGCTTATTTGGCTCGCAAGCTTATATAGAACGTTATAAAAAAATTATTAATGAAAATTAAAATAATAATAATAACTAATTTAATAATTTCCAAAGTCAGTTTTTCGAAACGATATATACTAGAAAATCACGAATAATAATTTGCTCGGCTATTACAGATTACGAAAACTGTTTAAAATTTTAACAAAAGTCGACGTATATAAAAACGAAATAAAATAATTTAAAATCGCCTTAAAATAAAACGCTTATAAAAGAAACGCGTTTAATAAATCCTAGAAATTAAAGTAATAATATATTTTTTTATTTAATTTTGCGTATAAAGTTACGTCTATTTAAAAAAGAGCATAAATTATATATAACTTTAAAATTTACTTAAAATCTATATAAATTCTAGTATTATAAACACGAATAACATAAACGAGCTGCGCGTATAAACGAGCTGCGCCGATTTTCGTATTTCGTAACAATAAATTCAAATTAATTAACTATAATATATTGATTTAATTTAAATTAATGGGAGTTTTTATTATTAAACGTATTTATAGCTTTTTTATAAATACGCGCATTATGCCCGGGCTTGATGTAAACGCTATATTTTCTTTTTTTCGTTTTAACTTTTTACGATGATTTGTAACGGCTATGAACTTAACTAATTATTAAACCTAGTTGTACGGTTTATATTAGCAGTGGTATTATGAGATTTTAAGTAATTAAATGATAATTATATTTAATAATAGTAGATAACCGTAAGTAATTTAAGTAACTAATTATTATTATAAACTGATATTAGTTAAATTATAGAAATAATAAGCGTATATATTTTAATTAGAATCTGTTTAAATTCGATAAATATATCCGGATTTATACTAGATTAATAAAGTAAATTTTTATAAATTCGTAAAATCTTTTCGAATTTATACCTTTTAAATATGTAATTTTTTTTTAAATCCGTTAAATTTATCCGGATTTATGTTACAAAGATTAAAGTTTTTATCGGAAATATTTTTTATATTTTTAACCGTTTATTAAAGGGCAAAAGTTTTTTAGTTATAATATAAATATTTTAAAAAACAATTTTTACTTTTAAAAATTAATTAATTTATTATATTTATTTAGTAAGTAACTTTTTTTATATATCATCTTTTCGGTTTATTTCGTTTATTATATTGAACCGTATTGTAAAAAAGATTTTTGTAAGCGTTTTAATTAGGGAAAAAAAACGTAATAATTTTGTTTTTAGGATTAATATTTTTAATTTCGATATTATGTCTTGGTTTATTTGTTTTAAAAATAAAAGAAGGTATATTATAGCGAAAAATATAACGCGTTATAGAAATTGCGTTTTTAAAAAGCGAAAGTGTAATATATTAAGTATTCCGATTAATTCTTTTCGTAATATTTTGAAAGAAAAAAAGAAAAATTATAACGTAATTTTCTTTTTCTAAAAAACGGCTCTTTTAATTACAAAAGAAAAATAACGAAATTTTTAAATATATAAGTAAGGTTATAATCCGTTTATAACGGTTACGTTAATAACGAGGATTCTTTTGTATTAAAATTATTAAAATAGTAAATTATAAGTTTTAATTTTTAAACGAATTAAAGAAAAAGAAATTTGAAATCCGAAACGGTTACGTAAGTTACGTAAATTATTTAAATTCTAGGGTAATTAATTGATTTAGAACTTTAAAGGATTAATTAAGCGTTATTAAGTAACGTAAATTAGAATATTTTTAATTTTAACGGTTCCGGCGTAATTAGTAAAATCTTTTTAAAAGGCGTTAAACGTTTATAAGATTTTTTGTATGTTTTTAAATATTTTCGGAGTTTAAATAATTTTTTTACTTAATTAGGTACTAGATAAGTCCGTTTTATTTTTACATATTTAAATTTTTTTTATTTCGTAAATAGGTCCCTTTTTTATAATCTTTTTTTCCGTTTTATATTTAATCGTATTTATTATAAACTTAATTAAAAAATTATAAAAAATTAAATAAAATTTAATTTTCGAAAATAACTTTAATTCGTAATTAGTTTTAAAACTTGTTAATGATTTCGTATGGATTAAGATACTTGAAATTAATCTTTTTGTTAGATTATTTAATTTAAATATTTTTAGTAACTAAATAAATTATTTTCTTTTTCGAATTTTTTTTTAAATTGTTTTAGTTATAATATTTACTTATTTAATTCACTACGAATTTAAAATTTGTTTTTATTTCAGCTTATAATTACTTTTACTTTAATTACTTTTTCGTATAAATGTTTGTAAACTTTTAATATAATATCAAAATTAGTAATTATTAACATTGTTTTAATATCTTCGTAACAATTAATATTTTAAACTACTTTTATAATTGATAATTTTTCGATTTAATTCTTATATTCATAATTAATATAATATAATAAATACGTTTTTAATATTTCGGTATTTTTTTCCGTTTATTTATCTATTTATAATCTAAATACGTCAAATTATTTATAATTTAGATTAGATTAAGTTATTAATTTTTACTAAAATTTTAACATAAAGATTATACCTTTATTTAATATAATTTTCGTTAAAAGTTCGTAAATATTTAAAACGTATTTAAGAGAAATATATATAAATTATTCCGTATCGGTGTTTCTATTATAAGGTAGAAACTAAAGAACTTTTGTAAATTAATTGACGATTATAAAGATATTATCGTAATATATTTTTATAACTAAATCTTTTAATATACAAAGTTTAATAATAAAATTAAATATAATAAAATCTTATAATTAATTTATATTTAATAATAAATATTACTTTTCGTAAAATTTATATCGTTATATTTTAACTTTAATGTAACTATTATATTATTACATTGTTTTTATACGGTTAATTCTATTTTAAAAAAGTAATATATCCGTTATACACGTTTTAAATTTTATAAACTTCTGGATATTTATACAATTAATATTTATATATATTTTATATTAAATTTCTTTGAGGTTTTTCTGCTACCTAAATTTTACCTCTACGTTATTTTCCAAGTAAGTTATTATTATATTAATATTTATTAATATATTAATTAAAAATGTTTTTATCTTAGTAATTCGTTATTATTACAAATATGTCTTAAATACTTTATCGAAATATATTTATTATACTTTAACGTTAGGTTTTTTTTTTCAAATTAGGTTATTTGTAAAATACGTTTACGTTATCATTTTTAAAATTTTACGATAAATAATAACCTAATTAAATGTAAAAAAAATATTTTACATAACGTAAATATTTTCTGATTAATTTTCAAATCGTAAAAAAGTATTCAATGTTTTCATAATCCGTATATACCTTAATTTGGTATATATTACCTTTAAAATAATATTTAAATTCTTTAAAAACGTTAACGATACTTTACTTTTTTTATCGTATATAAAATAACTTAACTCGGCTTTATGTAACCTATAAAAAAAAAGGTAATAGAATAAAAACTTTCTTAAATATTTCGATATCCGATTACGGTTTTTAACTTAATTAATTACTTTAAATCGTATATAATCAGTACTGCTTTATTAATTAAGAAGTTTTTAATTTATTAAAAAGCTCTTTATTTTTTTAACATTTATTTAAATTTTTTTTCTGAATAAGTTTTGTTAATAATATAGTTATTCAGTGAAAATTACGTACAAATCTTTTATAATAATTAACGAATTCAAAAAGTATTTATATCCTCTTAATATTATGAAATTATATTTATTTTTTAACTACTATATGTTTTTTTAGATTTATTCTAACGTATTTAACAGTAATAATATATTTTAAATATTTTACTCTTAACGTATTAAAAAATCCTTTTTCGACGTTAACTAAAAGATTAACGTTTTATAACGTTTATAAAACTTTATAGACATATTTTATAAACTTCTTTTTTATTTTCGAATAAATTAAAATATTATTAAAATAATATGTAACGAACATATTTAAAATTTTTCGTAATATAAAATTAAGTCTTCGCTAAAAGTTTATCGGTACGTTTTTAAATTTAAAAAATATAATGAAGTATTCGAAAAATTTGTACTTAATTTTAAAAGTTATATTTTATTTATTAATTGATTTAATTCGTATTTAATTATATCTTTTTTTAAATCTAAAAATGTAAATTGATTTATTTCGTATAAACGATTCTTTATTTCGATAATTAATAGTAACGGAGTTTTATTCTTAATAATAACAACCTTGAATTTTTTATAATCGATAATAAATTATAATTTTCCCTTTCTTTTGGTATAAAGAAATTAAATATTTTGCTAATATTTTAAAACATTATATACAACTCTTTTTTAAATCTGGTTTAAAAGTAATTACGTAATAATTTTAGTTTTATTGCTTTTACTTTATAAATAAGGCAGAAAATAAACGTTTTCTTATTTTTAAAATTTATTTTATAGTTTTATTTGTTATAAAATATAAATTTCATTTTAAACCTTTTTTTAAAAATAATTATTCGTATTTATAATATTATGATAATATTTTAACTATTTATGTTAATAATCTTCTAAGCTTTATTAATAAATCGTTATTTATTTACCGAAACCGTGCTTTAAAATTTACAATAATACGCTTTATTTTTTTAGTAGATTCTTTATTTGCTATATATTTTATCTATTTAAATAATAAAATTTTTATCGCGTTTTTATACCTGCATTTGTTAACTTTTCTTAATTATATATTAAAATCTTGTATTTTCCGTATCGGTAAAAAATAAAATAAAATTTATCTAACTAATCCTTTAATCGATAATTGGATTATACTGTTTTAATTATAATAATTTGAAAATTATATAATAATCATTTGTTAAAGTAACATCGAAATTAATAATCTATTTTTTTACCGAAAGTTTTAAAATATATAATTTCGCATTTAATTTATCAGTCGTTATAATAAAATATTTAACTTTTAACATTTTCGACCTTATAAAGATCTTTCTCATTTTATTATAATATCTATAATTTATTTATTACTTTTAAGATAATATAATTTCCTTATATAGTTCTGCAATTTATTATTACGGTATATGTTTTCAAAATTCGTATTCATATCGTAATTAATTTATTTATTATCGCTTTTATTACATCTAAAACTCTTTTAAAATATTCCTATTTACCTTTATTTTTTTATTAACATGAAATTTTTCTACAAATAACGCTAATTTTCTAGATTATTTTCGAATTTTATAATTCGTTTTAAAAACTATTTGTTTAACTTTTATAATTCTTATAAGTATTTATCTTATCGACGTAACGTAACTTCAAGATAAGCAATTTATTTTTAGAAAATCTTTTTAATATTATATTTGAATTTTAAAATTTCGTTTATGTAATTTTTTTTTAAATAATGTACCGCTTTATTAAGTTTTCGGTAAACGTTAATTAAAGATATAAATCCAGGAATTATTTTTTAGTAATAATCTTTTATTATTCTTTAAATTAACTCTTTTTCACGTTTAATAATCGTATTAATCGTAATAATAAAAGGGGTTTTTATTAAGTAATCTTTTCTTTTAAATAATTTTTAAAAATTATTAATTAATCGATCTCGTTTTATATTATTAAATTTTGCAGACATTAATATTATTTTTAATCTTTCAGGTTATCATTTGTTTAATTATTAAAGTTAAAGTCTTATTGCCATATTTATATAATCCGTTATACGATATATATTTTATATGTTCCGTACGGTTCGTAATAATGTTATTTACAATTAACGGCATAAAACTTCCTATATCGATCGGGCTTTTTTAGAGATAAATGTTCGTTTTATCTTTAATATTCTTTCTTTTAAATATTAAATGTTACTTAATTTCTTTTATAGTTATTATAATTAGGAAAAATAATTATACTTTTTGAATTTCTTTTATTCTTTATGCTTTTAAAGTTATTTACTAAAAGTTGAGTTGATAAAAATGTTGTTTTTAGTTATTACTTAGGATAGCTTTTTAATCTTCTTTAATTTTCGTCGTATATTTAATAAAAGGTACCGAACGCAAGTTATATTAATCCTTTTTTTATTACTAATTCTTTTACGGTATTAACTTTTACATTATTATACAATATATCCTTATTTCTCGTAATTATAACAATTAACCTTTTTTAAACTAGATATTTTTTAATTTTATAAATTTCAACTAAGTTTTATAAAAAGTTAAAAATGAATTACATTTTTTTAATTAATTTTAAAATATCCTAGCTTTAAAATACAATATCTCTTTTTTCTATTAATTTTTAAACTGTTGATTATTAATTTTACGGTTTCGGCAATATATTTATTAGAATCTATGATCCGGCCTTTTTTAATTGATTTATTTTTAACATTTTTATTTCATCCTTTATAAAATATATCGATTATACTATCGATTTTATCGTTTTCGTATCTGGTTTAAACAATTAAACTTTTAAATTTTATAGTATATTTAAACGTTAATCCTTTTTATTATAAAAAAAAGTTTTTAGATTACGCTTCGTTTTTCGCCCGGATTAAGAAAACTATTTCAAAATTCATTTCCGAAATAAATATAATATTCGAAAACTTCCTTAATAATTATTCTTTATCCAATTTTGGAACCTTTAAATAATTTCGTATAATAAATTCGATTTAATTAATACCGTTTTTAATAAAGTAAATTATTACGGCAAGAATTTAATTTGATAAATTCTATAATTTTAGAAATTAAAGGTATATTTTGGCCTTAATAAAAAACGGTTAAGCATTTTTTTTCCATTCTAAAATTCGGGCTTTTTAATTTTAATTTTGTTAGTTATTATAATTAATATTTCGGCTTTAAGTTAATTTTTAAGTTATTAAACCTTATCCTTAAGTTATGTAACTCTTATTTAAAATTATTAAATAATATTATTTTAAGTATTAATCTATATAATAATAATATGAAATATTATTTAAAATTAACAGTATTATTAAATAAAAACTTATAACGTATAACGGTTATAAATTCAATTAATTATTAAACCTAATTATACGATTTATTTTAAGAATAATATCGTAAAAGTAAAAAGAAATTTACGTTTAATAATAATAATTAATTATTAGTAATTTAAATAATTAAATATTATTATAAGCTGGTATTTAAATTATAAAAATAATAATCGTATATATTTTAATTAAAGTCCGTTTAAATCCGTTAAATCTATTCGGATTTATACCGCATAAATAAACTAGATCCCTATAAATATGAGAGATCCTTTCGGCTCTATGTCTTTTAAATTCATAGATTTTTTTAAATTCGTTAAATTTATCCGGATCTATATTACGTAATTCGAGGTCCTTTTTAAAAATATTTCTTACATTCTCCGACCGTCTGCTAGACGGCCAAGCTTTTTAATTATAACATAACTTCTTCTAGTTATTATTAACTATTTTCTTTTACTATTTCCTTCTTTTTTAGCTAAAAAAAGTTTATTCTTTTTGTATAATAAGTATTTCTTTTGTTTAAAAAACGTTTATTTTTAACTTTTTAAGGTTTATTTAAAATATAGTTCGTTCCGCAGAATTAGTCATTTTTCTATTCGAAAAAAAAGAACTTTATATAAAGGTAACAAGTTACTTTTAATTAAAAAAATAGCCGATTTAATAATTTTTATTAGCAAGCTGCTTTAATAATTTTTAATTTTGTTTTATAAATATTTTTAAAAGTTTTTATTGAAGAAAAACGAATGAAACCGATAAAGGTTATCGAGGAAATGATCGGCGTAAATATAATTAAAAAAATTTCGAATTTGAAAAAATCGTTATTAAAATCGAATAAAATAAGACCAGTTTTCGTAAATTTAAATTTAATATTATCGGACGTTATAATAGCTTTAAACGTATTATAAAAGCCAGTAAAATCCTCTTTAATAATAAAGGTATAATAATACCGAATTAGGGTTTCGATAGACGGTAAATAAACGCATTTTGAAATTAAAAGAAAATTTACGTTAAAAGGTTAAAGCAGATACGAAAAATGGGTAGGTATATAAAGCGTAATAATATAGTAATTAATATAATATTTTTCGAATTTCATCGGATAATAATTTTCGTAACCGTCGAAAATAAATTAGAGACTTCGGATTTTTTTATACGCGTTTAAACATATTAAAGAAAATAGTAAATGTATTTTAAATTTAATTTATTTATTATCACTTAATATAACATTTTAATCGGTTATTAGGAATAAATTATTACGGTATTAAAAATTAATAACTTAAATATTATAATTTGATTTTTAAATTTTTTTTCCGTTTAATTAAACCTTTTACGTTTTTCGGTATTTATAATTATTATACTAGTTATTATCAAAATTTTTATTAAAATTTTTATTTTATTAAAGTTACAAACTTTTTTACATTATCATATTCTATAATATTAACTCGAATAAATTCGAATTATTTTCGAAATACCTTTATATTTTCGAGCAAAACTCGTTAATAATCAATTTTTCGATTTAAAGGCGTTTTAATCTTTTTATCATTTAACAAAACTCGACGCTTAGTTAACCTTAACGCGTTTTATACCGTATTAAATAAGCAGTATATTAACTACTTTTTTAACGTATTAAAATTAAATAAAAAAGGTTCGCGGATTTAAATTAAACATACGGTCGATAATTGATTTTTTTCGATCGGCCTTAACTTTCGTAAATTAGCTATAATATCGGATCGGGTAGGTTTGTTATTATATCGAGATTTAAAATAAAAGGTGTAACCGTATATATAAAATAAAATTTAATATAAAAATTTTTAATTTTTTCTTTTTAATTTAAACAATTCAATTTATTCTAACTTCTTCTATAAACCGCTTTATAAAAGTAATATTAAGAAATAAATGATTAAAATTAAATAGTAAAAAGCTTGAAAAAAGCGTATAGCTCGTTTATACGCGTACCTCGTTTATATTATACGTTACTCTTTTTGCCGTTTAAAATTACTAGCTCGTTAACGAATATACTACGTTATATTAACGGAGTAAAAGTTATAAATAAGATTAAAAATAAATGAAATAACCTAACTAAAATTGCTTAAAGTTCTATAATAACCTGCTTGTCGAAATATAAAAAAGGTGCGGTAATAAATGAAAATAAATTAAAGCTTTAATATTATTAATAAATATCTTAAAAGCATTTAAAATAAAAATTTAGTTATTTAGAAAATTTTAAAAAATTGAAATTATAAAAAGTAAAAATAATAATTAAATTAAAAAAACCTTAACTTCAATTTTAAAACTTACTTTGTATTATCTTAAAATTATAATTAGAAAATAATTTTGTAAGAAAATATCCTTAGAGCGTTTCTTACATAAATATAAACAAGGACTTTTAATGTTAATTAACGTTAAATCTGCCAATTCTTTAAGTTATATAGCGATGTAGTTAATTTTTGTTTTCATTTTCTTATTACATTAACGTTAATTAGGTATATTAATTAACTAATCGCAATAAGTCTAAGAATCGAATTTAATAAAAAGTTTAAAAAAAAGCTTTAAATTTAAAACTAGGTTATTAAAACGGAAGTTTCCGTAACGTTTATAAGGTAAATAATTCTATTTATTTGTATTTAGTTTTAAATCGGTTTAGTAAATTGACGATTATAATAGTTTAAAGTAATATAGATTTAATTAATTAATGTTATATTATATTTACGCTTAAAGGTTTAACGCGTTTAAGCCGATAGATTTATGTACGTATCGTCGAGAGATTGCCGAATGTTAAAAAGGCTAGATCTATAAAAGAATAGCGATATAAAGTCGGGACGATTTCTTTATAAAGAGGGGAGTAGTATAAGGAAATAGCCTCGAGGCGTTACTTATTTAAGTATGGATAAGGACTTTTAACGCTAATTAGCGTTGGAAATGCTGATCTTTTAGGTTATATAGCGATGTAGCTAGTCTTTTTTTTTATACCCTTACAAATTTTCGTATATTTATAAAATCGTATAAAATACTAAAAAATAAATTTGATATCGAAAATATTATTATATAACCGAACAATGATTTTATAACTTTAATTTATAAATATCGGAATGCTTTTTAACGCTGTTTATAAACAAACGAGTTATATAAAACAGTAAATCGAGTCATTATATTTCAAAATTATAAATATATATTAATTAGCGATATACGTCGAATTAATTAAAATTAAAATTCTTTAACCCTATGTATTTATTACTATTTTATAGATACGCGTATTATATTCGGATGTATTACAAACGTTGTACTTTTTTGTTTTTATTTTTACGTTTTAACTCTGTTGTAATAAGTATTTTTAACCGTTATTATTAAAACTTTTTTCTATTATCTTATATTTAATTAAAGAAGTTTATCTTTTTTTATATAATGAACGTTATTTCAAAAATGACAGCAAGTTTTTAACTTTTAATCCTTCGTTTAAAATATATTTCGGCTTATATAATTAAACAGATTTTTTTAATAAAAAAGTGTTTTTATAAAAAAATTAAAAATTTTAATTAGAAAATTAATCGATATAATTATTTTCGTCGGCGAGCTACCTATTTAGCTTCTAGTCTTCCTTTGTAAATAATAGTTTTATTTCGTTATTTTACGAATATCTTTTCAGATTTTTATAAAATAAAAGAAGATAAAACTGGCGAAGATAAATAAAACAACGGTCGATATAAGTATGACCGGAAAAGCTTTAATTTCGAAAAAAGAAAAAAAGTTTTTTACGATTTAATAACGCAATATAATCTTATAAACCCGGATTTAATATTATCGAACATTATAATTACTTTAAATATAAAACGTATAAACGCGTTTTATTAGAAAATAATAAAATACGTTACAATCCTAAAATAAATAAACATAAATATATAAATACATAAAGCGTAATAATACGGTTATTCGTATTATACTTTTTGAATTTTATCGAATAAATAATTTTCGTAACTTTCGAAAAAAAAAAAAAAATTCCGTTTTAATTTTTAAATATATTTAAAGATATTTATCGAAAATATAAATTTCTTTTAACTTAATTTCTTCGTTATACAGTTATTCTTGCATATACTGTATCTTTAATCTAATAATGAAAAATACTGTTAATATTAAAAATTAAATCTTTTTTGTTTTAAAATAGTAAATGAAAATAAAATTATATTTATCAATTAATACCTTTTAACTATAAAAGCTATTAATTAGTTATCGTATAATGATTTTTTATATCTTTGACTCCGCCTAGAAAATAAGGCTTAAACTTATTTGACCTTGTATATTAAATTTGAAAACATTAAATATATGCTTTAAACTTTTAATAATAGTTTTTAAAATCGCTTAATACTGTTATATATTTTCCTTATTTATTTTCGTTATAATTAGTATAGCACATATTATTTATATTTTATAATTCTTTTTTAAATTAGACCTATATAGCAGGTTTTTAATATTTTAATATTTAACGTTATAATTTCTGAGTACTTTTAGATATTTCTCCGAGTTTTTATATTTCTGCAATATTTTTCGTGTTAAAAAACACTCTAATTATAAAAAGGTTCGGGTTTTAAATTTTTTTTTAATTTCTTTTTAAAGATGTTATTATTTATATACTTTTTTTTAAAAAAAAGTTCCTATTAAATAAGCCATTAATATCTTTAATAAAGAGTTTTATAGAAATTTATATTCGTTTATTATTAATTAATAAACTTTTTAAATTATTAATTAAATAATTTCTTTTAAAGTTTTCTACTTTTTCTATCAAGTTACCTATCAGTTTATAATTAACCATTTCGTATAACGTATTACGGTTATTAATCAACTAGAAAATGCTACTATATCAGCTGTTACAATAATCGAATGCAGGAATCTGGCGTAACTCTTTATGTGTTCTTCAAGTTGCTCTTGAAAAGGAGCAATCTAGTCCGTAGGCAATCGCCCTTACATATACGATTAGTTAACAAAAGATCATCTGTAGACAAAGGGTGTCCCAGGCAGCATCTTGCTGCCTGGCTCCCAACAAAGCCCACCAGCCGGCAACACCTGAAAGCACTAATTGCCGACAACAATTCATTAATTAATTAAAGCGAGTTTTATTCCATGGATATGGAAGGGTGGCTCCTATATGTGTAGCCACAGGTGGGGCGTCCCAGCCACTTCATTTCAACAGAACTAATCTAGCCCCAGCTCCCTACGGGCTCTGCCAGCCACCAATCGCGCTTGTCCGAAGTCTGCTCCAAGCCGGCAAGCACACGCTCTCTGCAGCTGTTCTCAGTTTGTTGGAAAAGCGACAAGTGATCACACTAGAGTATGCTTCCTTGGATTCCCTCCTGAGCTTACTCGTCTTGGTGACAAACTCCCCAATCGCCGCGACAGACCTTCCTCCCATCAACTCAAAAATGGCCACCTCTGCTGCGAACTCTTTCGCGATCCAGTTCTTCAGTTCCACAGCCACCAGCGTGTCTACCTCGAACGCGTGAAGCGGTTGATCGCTGTCTACGTCCTGCGGCTGTATCAGCAGCGCCCGCGCCAGCTTCTTAGCCAAGCACTCCACAACGACGTTGGCCTTTTCCTCGTCCGTTTCCGCCTGCTGGAAGAGGGCTGCGGCGTTCGCGTTGCTCGCGGACCCCTGTCCCCGGGACTCGCTGCGGACCTGGCCGAAGTACGCGAAGAGGGGCCGCTGCAGGAGTTCTGACGGCTCCAGACCGCGAGCAAGGAGGTCGACCGGGGTAGCGACGCCCATGATGATGTGGCTTTTTGTGGTGCTAGAGAGCGGTTGCTGAGGGTCGCAGCACACGTCCAGGACTGCGAAGATCTCATCCTCTTCGATCCGCGGGAAACTTCGTAAGCCGGCAAACTTTTTGTGGAGGGCCCCGGATTCTGCGACCACGCCGACAGCGCGCACCACGCCGAGGTCGACGGACGTCGCATTCAGATGATTGCGGGCGCGGAACCGCGCTAGGGCATCCTGGAACGTACAGCCGGCTGCGTAGTTCGCCTGGCCCGGATTCCCGATAACACCTGAAATGGAGGAGAGCAGGACGAAAAAATCGAGATCCTTGGGGAGGAGAGCGTGCAGATTCCAAGAGGTGTTAACCTTGGACATAATAGTTTGTTCCCACTGCGTATGCGTCATGTTATCGAAGATGGAGTCCTGGAGGAGTATCAGCGTAACCGGCCTATCATCTTTCGATAGATCCGTTAACCTACATTAAGAATCAGAGCCGCATTGATACATCCCCGTATAGGAGGCATGCAGCTGCCGCACTTCTCGACTATTCGCGATAACGCGTCCGCCACCGAGACGTCGCATCTTGGTGCTTCGATATGGACCCCTCGTCGAGTGAGCTCGTCCACTGTCTCGGCGGCTGCTTTGGACACCACACCCGACTTCGAAGGGACTATCAAGTACTTCGCCCCTTTCCTGGACCACCACCTGAGTATGGATCGTCCAATACCACCTAACCCTCCAACGACGAGATACGAGGCATTGCGGTCAAATGCCCAGGGCCTACGGCGAGTAAGGTGTTTCTAACACACGTTCAGTAGCTGCTTCTCCTAAATTCAGACGACATACCTGAACCTCAACAGAACGGTCGATGGCAATCATGATCCGTCCAGAATTTTTACCGCTCTGTAAATACCTGAATGCCTCTTCAACCTCAGAAATCTTGTAGATCTGCAAAGGCCTTGGGAAATGAATGGCGCCATTTCCAGCCAATTCCATGACCTTGTGCAGCAGCTTCTTTCCCAGCTGCTGCTGGTAAAGGAGGATATGGCGCAGGTCGACTGCGCAGAAGGATACATTTCTCGCGAAATATGCCATAGGCAGCGCTGAGTTCGCTATAATATCCGCCTTCCCAATTTCGACGAACCGTCCGTAGGGCGCGATACACTCCCACGACGCTCGCAGACCCTCGCCTACTAGCGAGTTCAGCACCACGTCCACGCCGTAACCACGTGTTAGGCGCATAATCCCTTTGGCGAAGCTGGAGTTCCTGCTGTACAGGATATGGTTTCGGGAATTCCGTACGTCTCAGCAAGGAGCCGCTTCTTATGGTCGTAGCCTACTGTCGCGAACACCTCGGCGCCGACGAGCTTGGCAATCTGAACAGCCAGCTGCCCCGTCGCCCCGGACGCCGCGTGGATGAGCACCTTCTCCCCCCTCTGCAAACGCGCGACATCAACCAGGGAATGCCACGCGGTGATGGCCGGGTTCACCACTGCGCAGGCCTCTTCGAACGAAACCGAGTCCGGGATCCGGACGACGGCCCCTTCGTCGGACCGCGCATACATGCGAAAGCAACCGATAGCGAACACGCAAACGCGATCGCCGGGACGGACGAGCGTGCACCGAGCCTCCACCCTCGTCACGACGCCAGCGCAGTCGGTGCCGAAATCGTCTTCTTCTATCCGGCCCAGGGCGATGAAGACGTCTCGGAAATTGAGCCCCCACGTTTTCGTCTCGACCTCGACTTCGGTGGGGCCGAGGTCGGCCGCGGCGTCGTGATCCTCCACGAAGCGCAGCGTTTCGAGCGAGCCGGCGCTTCCGACGCCCATCTTCAGCGGCGGCCCGGGGAGCCAGGGCTCTGTCTTTGCCCGCGGGGTGATGGGTGAGTCCAGCACCTCGTTAAGGCTGGCCGCTTCGACCAGTCGACCGGTGCATATCATGCCGTCTCGGACAACGTACTCGACCTCTTGCGAAGCCACGCTGAATCCCGATTGGAAGACTTGGGCGATGTATACGTGGATATCGCTAGGAGTGCTCTGTGTCTCGTTTTCTATAGAGAGCGAGACGATGCGTTTGCTGGCGAACTCGGATCGGAGCGTGCGAAGAAAACCGTCTTTTGACCCGCTGTATGGGCTCGGCGTCACCCCCCCGAATGCTGGAGCCCGTCGGATAAGGTGACCCAAAGCACAGTTTGCGCGCGTTGAACCATTCTTTGTATGCTTCCGAAGGTGGCCTCGGAGATATCAGACAACAGCGGTTTGCCTACGTCGGCGAGGAATACCACGTAGTCGGTTGGAAGGATTTCGGCCTCATCTAGCTGCAAGATGGAGAGGATGTTAGGCTGGTAATCGGGATCTCCGAAAACGCCCGTCATGCAGGAAAATGCGACGCTCTCCTGATACTCGTCCTGATCATCCACGATGAGAAGGACCCTCATGCCCTCCGTGGTGTTCTGGGAGGGGTATTCAGCCGTGGAAATAATGATACTGGCGTAATGTGCGGCATCATCTATGTAGTCCCTGATGACCAAGTCATTGCCCGTGAATCCGTTCTTCTTCCACACCACGTCCCATTCGGGCTCCGCGATCGCTCGTCTCCAAAGGCGGGATTTCTCCTCGTTGCGCCACCAATCCGCCAGGATACCGAAACCGAAGCCTATTACAAAAGAGTTAGGAGCCGTGACCTCGTGAAGTATAAGGTGACCACCCGGCTTCAGGACGCGTTGGAGATTTCGGATACTAGCAGCCAGGTCCTTAGTAGCATAGAGTACATTGCCGGCAAAGATGGTGTCATAGGTGCCTGGCTCAAAGCCTTGTGTGGTGATATCTTGATCGAGGTCGAGAGACTTGAACGTCATGCGGTTATGGTGTTCCGCGAATCGTCCGCGAGCCTGTTCCAAAGATGTGGCCGAGATATCGATGTAGACATACTCAGAGAAGCAAAGACCGCCTGTACGAGCCTCTATCTGCTGGAAAATCGAAAGCGCACATCTTGTCAAACCGCCAACACCAGCACCGACCTCGAGGACCTTCTGAGCCGGGGTGTGGTGCACTGACAACTGCAAGTAAGAGTCGAGCTCGCGGTTGCACACGGGGTGACAGAAGTCATCGAAGAAATCTCGGGAGAGAGGCGTATGGTAAAAGAGTTCTGAAGCATCAACTTCTCCACGCATGATGGAGCGGAGACGCTGGGCAATCTCAATGAACAACCCCCAAGACGGCCTTCTCTTTTTGAGCCCCTCAAGTTCGGCAGCAAGATCTCCTTCGCTCACTTCGTCTCTGGCCTGTCTCGGTAGTCCCTGGAGGTGTCTTTCAAGCCAGGAGACATAGGTCTTCATGTGCATCGGTGCTTTGGACATGTCGATCGCCTGCAATTGGGCTATGTTATGCCGGACAACGCTGCGTAGAGTCTTCTCTAGCTTAGTGCAGTAATCAATAGTATCGCTTTCGTCTTCCATAACGCTGCCTGCACTGCAGTAATTCTTTAGCTGGTCAGAAGTGAGCATGGACAGGTGCGGTTTCGAATCAATGCAGTTAAATATCTTTCTCCCGCTCTCGCCATTCGACTTGTTGCCTACAACCGGCAGCATTTCGAAATGCTTGATGTGGCAAAGAAGCGAATTATCGTCCGCGAGAAGCGTGAAAGAAGATTCAAGGCCAGGCGTGACGGCCTTAAGCTTCGACTTTGTAAATACCCGAATCTGGCGTGTGTCCGGGTACTGCCAGCCCGCCGCGGAGATCCAGGCTTCTCGGATCTTATGTGGGATGATGGTTGGGAGCGATTTAAGCATTCCGTGCGACGGGGCCGTAAAACACACTTGACATGAAGCATCGAAAATGGCGGGGTGGACGACCCCTTCAAAGGGCGCCGCGGATTCCACGTTGATTTGCGCTACACCGAGTTCGTCGCCGTCCCAAAACATCTGCTCTGCGAGCGAAAACGCTTCGCCATATTTGAGACCCTGGTCGTGGTGCCACTTGTAAAAGTCTTGTTTGCTGACGACTTTGTCGCATGCATGCTTCGCCTGCTCATAGCTATGGGCGAGCGCTTGCGCGGCAACAAGAGCTTCGTAGCCACCGTCAACTTCTGTAGGAGCCTCTTCGTACTCGGTATGGATGAGAGCCTTAAAGCACTCGTTCCAATACCCATCCACGAAAGCGAAAATGCGGACTTCAGAACGCAGCGACGTCTTCTTGTATCCCTGTTGCAGGGGACGCATATATGTCAGGACCTCGGTCTTCTCCTCCGGTCGCACGACGATGGGGCTCACGAAGGTGGCCTCCTTGATGTAGAAACCTGATACGACCTGATGCGCCTGAGCCATCTGCTTCACAGCCTCTAGTGCCATCATCAGAATTCCTGTCGCTGGAAAGAATGCAACATCGCTCACGACGTGATCTGCGATCCATGGGACGTCCTCAATGCTTAGCATCTTTCGCCACCGCGGCTCCAGCGGATTCCAGTCTGTTGCACGTATTCCGAGCAAGCTCCTGGGAGCCGTTCCCCGCAGTCGCCATTCTCTGCTAAGCCGGGTTTCGTACCAGTATATCTGGGTGTGGTTAAATGGGTATGCTGGTGTATCTACTAGGAATGAGGGAGCATGGGTACTCTGTTGATTGGCTGCAATGATAGATACGGGGTATCCACTGGCGAAAAGTCCGCCAGCCGTCTCTAGGACAGTCTTCAGTGGCGAGTCGAACTTAGAGAGAACAGATTGGTACATCAAGGTCTTTTTGGTTACAAATTGACCTAGAGTGTCGTTCACGTAATGGCGCAGTGCTCCATGGGGGCCAACTTCAACGTAGTTCGAGATCGGCCGTCGGCCGTCGACTTTAGGAGCAGCGTGCGCGAGGTATTGCAGCGCATCCGCGAAGCGCACAGGAGAGACGAGATTATCGACCCAGTACTGACCAATAGACACCGCGCCCTGAGAGATTCTCTCGCCAGTGACAGACGATATCATCAGAATGCCGTCATTGTAAGCCTACCCCTGCTCGAGGAAGCCTAGACAAGAGAGGTATTCTGAAGCGATCTGATGCATAGCAGGAGAGTGATATGCTACTCCAGTTTTTAACTTTTTAGCAAATACACCGTCGATATCCAGGTGTTTCTTCAGTGTATCGATAACTGCTTCGTCCCCAGCAAGAGTCACGTTGAACGAGCTGTTGATACAGGCGATATGGAGCTCGGAGCCTAGGGAAACCTTTTCCATGTAGGTACGAGCGTTGCCTTCCGGGAGATTGACGGACAACATGGCACCTGGTTTTGGAATAGACATAACCAGTTTCTGAGCTAGCCTACCCTTGTGGTACGCGACCTTGCAGGCGGACTCAAATGAGAGAGCGCCAATGGCATACGCAGCTGCAATCTCCCCAGAAGAATGCCCGACAACTGCTTCTGGAACGATGTTGAAGCTTCTCGGTAGCTCAAGGAGAGATAATTGGAGAGCTGTGCAGAGCGGTTGGCTGAATTCTGGGAGGTTGATGTTCTCTCCAAGTTGCATCTCTTCTGTTTCAAGTACACCTTGTTAGCTAGGCTGTGCAAGACGACGCACGATGAAGGGCGAAACTGTCTGACTTACCATACAGTGACCACTCAGCCCGCAGCTCGTGGAACGCTGTCGCGGCCTTCTCCATTGTGGCCTGGAAGATAGGGTACTGACGCAGCTCCAGTCCCATTTCCACGTATTGCGCCCCTTGACCAGTAAAGATGAAAGCAATCCCCGTGTTTTGGGACGGACGCACAAAATTTAGCGATGCTAGGCTGGTGATCCTACTAGTCGCTTCTTCATTCACAACGCTGAAAGACCTCCACGCCATGATACTTCGTCGCGCAGCGAGTGTATGGGCCAGTTGATCCAGGCGCTCTTGGGAACCAGATATATGTGTTTCGAAGTACGTGTTGTACTGTTCGAACACCCTACGGAGGGCGCTTTCATCTCTCGCAGACCGTATTAGGAGTTTGTACTTTGAAGACGGTCTAGAGGCGCGTTGTTGCCTCTCATCCAAGCTGGGAGTTGAGGTGGATATTGGAGTAATAGAGACGGCTGACTCGGAAGTATCACAGTGTGTTGCGTCCTGATTGCCGCCGCCGCTCTGCCATGCACGGTTCGTTGATTCTCGATTGGTCATATGCCCGTTTGTCGTCGTTCCATTGTGTACGAGCTTTGGGGACAGCGATGGGGCAAGCGTATGATGAATCCCGTTCAAGCCAAGTGTCTGGAGTGTATGGTATGCGTCATCCATAATAGTGTGGCCGTTAGATCCGCCAAACCAAACGAGTTGACCGAAATACGACGTAAACCTTTAGTTGGCCATGGAATGCATGAAATGGGAACCTTGGAATATTAGCATAGGTGGAAACACAACTACGGATGATGATTATATCTGGACGTTATTCGCTTTCGCGTTAAATTTTGGGTTCCATTTCTCGAATAACGGGTTGGGGGGAATCACTCCCTTTTCGAGGATCATAATGGCTTGAGAATGCCAGCAAGGCCACTACCGCCCCCCTAGATGACCGATATTCGCTTTCACGGAACCGCTGGCAACGCTATGAGAGGCTGTTTCCCAGATACAACACGGGCCACTTACACATAAAGGGGCTCTTTCGCAGAACGGCTCCTTCTAAATACCCGCCCAAGGGCCTTTAACTCTGTTGAGTCTCCGATTTGTGTGCCAGTCCCTAACAGTCTGGTTAGAGGGAAAATACATGTTGAGCCCAAAAGCCACTTACCGTGAGCCTCAATATAGCGCGTTGAGTCAAACCCTAGGTTACAACTCATATACACCGCTCGGATTAGCTCTTCTTGAGAAGAAAGGTTTGGCTGAGTGAGCCCCGGTGTATATCCATCCTGGTTAGATCCGGTAGCTCTGATGACAGCTCGAATCATATCTCCGTCTTGGACCGCACTGGATAATCTCTTCAGAACTAGCACAATGACACCTTCATCCCTGCTGTATCCATTCGCCCGATGGTCAAAGCTATAGCAAAGACTGTCTGGAGATAACAACTTCATATTTGACAAATGTCGCAGAATAGGGGTCACTTGCTTAGTCATCAAGCCCTAGAGAACTGTAGACGCCCCACAATAACGTTATTACGGGGCTCCCACATTATATATAGAGCTTCCTAGCTACTGTTCTTTAAAGCCAGAATTATCCATGATAATTTACATTTTTTACATTTTATATAACCTTTTTTTACGATCAGCCTAATTATAATAATTATAAACCCGGTATTTTGATTAAGTAAAATAATTATGGTTAAATTAATCGTAATTTTTTATTTATTAATTTAATATTTTATTACTTTTAATATATCGGATCATCCTATTTTTAAAGATATAATTTTTAAAAATTACTTTAATTATTTTAATTAAATTTCTTTTTTATATTTTAACGCTTTTTTATGTAATATTTAACATTTTATCGATTTAAATATATTCAACGTTAATTACTTTACGAACGTTCGTAAATTTTTTACGTTTAAAAAATATATTATAAAAATAATATACGAAAATATTAACAGCGTAATAAAATTTTTATGTTAATTTTAATTAACGTAATTTTACTTTTAAAATTTTTAAAAAATTATAAGTTATAAATTTAAAAAAATAATATAAAATAAATTTTAAGTATTTTATAATAAACGTTTAAAAAAATTACGAAAGGTTTTTAAAATTAACGTTAAATATATTAATATTTAAACGTAAATTAACGTAATAATAAAAAGTTAAATTTGTAAAAACGTTCAAATTACTTTAATTATTTAAAAAAAATTATAATTTAAAATTTGCTTAAAAAGTTACGGGATTAATTTACCCTTTTTTAATTAAATATTATTATAACGGTATATAAAAAGTATTATAAAGTTTTATACCCGGCCGAAATAAGTTATATAAAGCTTAATTAATAATACCAGACCTAATATATTACCTATATTTAAGCGAAAATATATAATTCTTAAAAGAATTAAAGGTCCGTTTACGGCAAATGATTTTTTAAATATTATAATAAAATATTTTATATTAAATTAAAATTTTAAAAAAAAATTATAATTTTATTCGGGATAATTTATTTAGGAAATTTATTATAACTCTAAAAAAGTTAAAAATTTGGTTTTCCGGAATATATTACGAAAATAAATTACGGGCCGAAAATAAAAAGCCCGGAAATTTTATTACGTTAATATCGAAATTATTTTCCGAATTAAAAGTAACGATTTTATTTAACGAAAAAAATTTTTGTTTAAAAGATTTAATAAAAAAAGTAATAAATAACCTTATTTTATTACGTTAAATAAAACTTATAAATAAAAATTTATTAATATATTAATTTGCATTTTATAATTATAAAAGCAACCGTTTATAAATTTTGCCATTTTAATAAAAAAAAGTTAAAAAAATTCGTAAACGGTTTAAATATAATAAATTAAAAAATTTCGTAATAATTTTATAAGGTTCCTTAAATAAGAAAAATTAATTCGGAATATTATAAAATAATTAATATTTAATAATAATAATAATATTAGCGCGTAATTCGGTATTATTACGGTAACGTTAATCGATTTTTATACTTTAAATCTCTTTAGTTTTATTTTAAGTATTAATATTATTATTTATTTTAGCAAATATTATTTATTTTAATTTAATTTAATCGATAATTATAAAATAAAATATTTAGTAAATATTAAAGATTTATTTATTTCCGGCTTTTTTATATTTAATATTACAAAGTAAATATTAAAAATAAAATTATTTTTATTATCGATTAATAGTATAAGGAAAAGAATAATTAGAAAAATATTATTTAAAGCTTTTAAAAAATTATAGCATAATTTTATTTTTAACGATATAATAATAATAAAAATCTTTTACGTTAATATCGTTTCGGAAGTTTTATTTTAAAAACTTAAAATTTGGTATTACGACTTAAATTATTTCCTAAAAAAAGGAAAAATCAAAAAAAAAAATTTTTTACGAAATGTATTTAAATATGACCACTTTTTTATTTATTTAAGCATTTTACTAATAATTCCGGAAAGCTTAATAAACGTTTCAATATTTCCGATAATTAATAAAAAAAAGAAAATAAATTATAAAAGGGATTTAAATTTTTTTTTTTCGTTTTTGTAAAAAAATAAAGGATTTTTAGCACCTTAAATCTAAATATTTAAAACTTATAACGTTGAAATCGTTGGTTAAAAACGCCAAAAACGTTATTATAAACAAAACGACGCCTTTAAAATGTAAAAATTATATTCGTACGTACGTTTTTTAAGTAATTTTAAAACATTTTTAGTACATTATATAAAATTATTTCGATTATTTTATAAAATTCGATAACTTTAAATGGTTTTTCAGAATTAAAAACGAATATAATAAAAGGTTTTCTGCTTTTTTAATAATCGATCGTACGAAAAAAACGGCGTTCCGTATTATTAAAAATTTCGAATATTAAATGCGTAAATAATATAAGTTTTTTATTTGCAAAATTAAGCAAAATAATAATATTAAAACGATTGTAATAAACGAATTCACGGATTATTAAATATAATATATCGAAAAAAATTTGAATTTAAATTTTTTTAAAATATTAAAAAACTTATAAAAGGAAACGAACGCATAAATTAAAAATTAATTAATAAAGTTTTTAAAATAAAGTTAAAAGTAAACCTTTTTAAATATTTATAGCCTAAAATAATAAAAACGATAACGTAATTATATAATATAAGCCCGAATTACACGTATAATCTTTTTTTACTTAATAAATTATTTTTTGATTAATTTAAATGATATTTCCGTTAATATAATTCCGTTAGTATAAATACGATTACGGTAAACTTTAAACTTAACTGGTTTAAATTTATATATATAATATATAAACGTCTCCGTTAATAAAAGAGCGAAAAACTGAAAAAAAAAGTAAGTATAAAAATTAAAATCGAAAACTTATATTAGTTATTTAATAAAATACCGAATTTTTAATATTTATCGAATATAAATACCCGAATTTTATAAGGTTATTATTACGTATAACGTTATATTTAATAAAAAAATCCTTTATAAATTAAAAAAAAACATCGTTTGTTTTAATTATAATCGGAAATTGGTAAATAGGTTATAAATTTCCGAATAAATAAATCAAAAAGATTTAATTTTTAATATATTTAATACGTAAAATAATTTTATATTAATTATAACATTTTAAAAATTATAAATAACTTTATTTTTAAATTAAAAGTTTTAATAATGGATTAATTAAAAGGTTAAAATTTAGGGGTAACAAAATATTTAAATAAGGTTAAAGTTAATTATAAACTTTTAACTTTTAAAAATATTAAATCTATAAAATATTTGTAAGTTAATAACGAAAAACATAATACGGAAAAAATCTTTCGGGAAATATATTTAAAAGAATTTATAAACGATTTAACCTGTTTATATTTAGTTAAAGTTAACTTTAGGATTTTAATAAATAAAAAATAATCCAGTAATTAAAAATTCTTTGCCTACCGTATTTTAAAATTTAAAACAAATAAGAGAAAATAACCGTAAATATTTATTCGAAAAAATAAAAAGTTGCGAAAACGAAAAAAATTCTAATAATACCGAAAACGGTAATATTTATTTAATGAACGTTATCGGAATTTATAAAAGTTAAAAAATATATTTAGCTTTAAATCGAAATTAAAAAGAATATTATTTATTTATTTCCGTTATTATAATGGATAATAAAATAAAAATATAAAAAATATATATACTTTTTATAAAATAATTATAATAAAAATGTTATAAAAATATATTAAATCATTTGGCGTTATATTTAATAAAGTTAAAATTTATAAAGATTAAGTAAAAATTTCGTAAAATATTTTTTAAATAACGTTTTTTTAAGAGGATATTAAAAAAAACAATTTATATATTTATCGAATACGAAAAAAAAAAAAATACCGATTATATAAGTTAAATTTAAATTAATATTTTTAAATAAGTATTTATACATAAATCTAATAAAATTAATTAATTAAAATATTATAAACTACGTATTTACGTATATAAAGATTTTTAAAAAATTAATTCGATTATTAATATGTACGTTACTATGTTTATAATTAAATCTTTTAAAACGGTAATTATTATAATTATTAAATAAAACTTTATAATCCGTTAATATAATATAAAAATAACGTTTTTAAACGTTATTCGGAAAAAATAAACTTTAATAATTTGCGTTTTTTTAAACGGCTTTAAAAAAATGATATATATAAAGAAATTGAAAAAGCTTTATATAGGTTAAAGGATTCGTTTTTATGATAATATCGAGAATTTTTTATTATTTTATAAAAATTAAGATTTATTTTACTTTTAAAAAAGCTGTATTTATTTTATAACGAATAACGTATAATTATTTTTATATTTTTGGTAAACGATTAATTGCTTTTTTATTACCGGAGATATTAATATATAACTAATAAAATAAAATAAAATAAAATAATTTTTCGATATTTAAATAAGCTGTAATAAAATAAAAAGGTAAATTATTTTAATATATAATTTTATATCGAAAAAATCATTAATTGTTTTAAGTTAATAAGTAACGTTTATATATTATTAATTCTTTTAAAAATTAAAAAAATTATTTTTAATAACGAAATAATTTTTAAAAAATAAGTTAAAAATCATTAAAAACGTCTAAATTTTATTTTCTATTTCAATATAATAATTCGTTTAAATTTAATTTTCGTTATATTTTTATTATTAAAATATTAATTAATTTATTAATTAAATATTTTAAAGTTATTAATAAAATATTCCGTTATTTTTATTATATGTTTTTTTATAATTATATACGGCAATACAAAATATAAGATTTAAAATTTATTAATTATAAAAAATATATTATTTATTAATAAGTTTAAAATATAGTATTTTTTAAAAAAATTATATGATAATTTTTAACGAAAAAATAATTATTTAAAAAATAATTTGTTAAATAAAAAGAATAACTTTTATAATAAAGGTTAAATTATTTATATTAAAAGATATAATTAAAAAAATTGTAATTTTTAAATATTTGTTTTAAAACATAAATTTAAAATTAAGTTAAAATTAAAAAATATTTTATAATAATTAATAAACGATTAAATTAATAATTAAACAAAACGAAAAAATTATTATTTAATTATATTACGTTAATATATAAAATATATAACTTTATTAAAAATAAAACCGTAAATTATTTAACGGAACTTATTTACATATTATATAAATATTTATTAACGATTTAATAAAAACTTTTTTTAAATTATTTTTTAGTTTTATAAAATTTAAAATAAATAAATTATTTAAATTTTTATTAAATTTAAAACTTTTGAAAAAAAAATCTAATTAATTTATTATTATTATTATTATTATTATTATTATTATTATTATTATTATTATTATTATTATTATTATTATTATTATTATTATTATTATTATTATTATTAGGGTAAACATAAATCGAGGATTTATTTAACCAGTGCCAATATTTAATTACGTACGGTAATAAACGTAACCGGTTATTTTTTCTTTTTCTTTTCCTTTTTTTTTTCCAAAAAAAAACGTATAACGGTACGGAAACGGCAAATTTTTCATCACATAATTAATACGTTTCCCGGAACGTACGAATTACGTAAATAACTTATAATAAAACGATTATTAACTTCGAAAGTTATAATTAAACGGACGGCAAAAATATACGCAAAAATAAGGCTACGATTAGTAATTAATAAAAAAAAGCTTTCGGAAAGCAAAAAAATACGTATATCGGAACGTAGGTATACCCGGAAACGTAACGTTAATAACAACTGTTTACGGTAACGTCGTAATATACGTTATTAAAGCGCACGGCAAGCGCAGAACGTAAGTAACCGAGGCACGGCTCGGTACGGCACGTACCTTGCGCGGGACGCGGACGCGGCGCGCGCGCGGGGGTCGCAGGCGTAACGGAAGCCGCGGAAGCCGCGGGAACAGCCGGGACCATAAGTACGATGGGAGCTACAGCAGCAACGTTGGCGGCGTCGGCGGCGTCGGCGGCGTCGACGGCGGCAGCGGCGGAAGCAGACTGCTTACGCGCAGCGCAAGTTGCGCGAACGCGCGTAACAGCGGCACGTTAAGTACGAGAAGGTATTTATCATGATTACCGTCAGCAAACTTACGTAAAGTTACCTACCAGCAGCCATACTTACGTTATTATTGGTAGTAATAATGTTAATAATGGTAATTATAATTACCTATTAGCATATTTAATAACTTATAACGTACGTAATATGTATATAAGGCGTAGGAAAAGTATTTATTTTTAATAATAATAATAATAATAATGATAATAGTAATATGAATAATTTATAACGTATACGTTAACCTTATAATTTTTTTTTAACTTAAAATATTTATAAGTTTATTATTTAAACCGAAAAAGGAAAAAAAGAAGATAAACGTTATAACGTTAATAATTTAGTAAATAAATTACGCGTACGTAACGTATAAACTTATTTTTCGTTAGTTATTATTATAAACAATAAAAAGAAAAAAGACGTAAAACCCTTTTTTTTAAATTATTTAAAATATATACGGCTTACCTTTCTATTATTATACTTAATATTTATATTTAATTACGTAATTCTTTATTAATGTATTTATATAAAAATTAAATAAAGTTGTAATAAATAAATATAAAATGGTATTTTTTATTCATTTAAGTGATATGTCGTAAAATAGAGGTTAAGTCGGACCCCCCCCTCACGCTCCACCCCCCCAACGCGCCACCATTTTCCCATACATATCGCCGAAATCTCTACATTTTCAAAAAGCTCTTAAAAATCA